>JAQFXW010005877.1:0-10139 GCA_034693945.1 Dendrobaena attemsi
ACAATGTGCACATGTTCTGAGTCCCTATATCAAGTCTTAAATGGCCTTCTTGAAGGGTTCCTGATTGAGATAGTCCTACATAGGGGTCTACCCTATCCGCAGCTTCAACTGGTCAACTGGAAGTAGCTTACTTGTCTGCGTCTAAAAGCAAATCTTTATAATACCGTATTGTATTAGTTTGAACAAAATGGTTGAATCCTATAAGGGATTGAAATTAAATCTGAAATGGCTGACTGAGAAATGTTCCTGTCTGATATCATTCAAGTGCAAAAATGCAAATTTAAAGGATGCATTTGAAAGTTTAATATAGGCCTGAACTTGGCAATAAATACGCAGGCACGGTCAATCAAGCATTTAACAAACGGTCAATGTCTTAGGCCTACTGTTACTGATGTTAGAGCTGAGATTTCTATAAAGCAAAATTTTGTAAAAATAACAACATTCTTTAGAGTTCCAGATCAAATATTAACAGTTACCGGTGTCATTGGTCTAGTCTGTATTAATGGTTTGTTGTTTTGTAAAATACTAAGAAAACTGGTCAGTTATAGTCGGAAGGTCAAAATCATCATTGACAAATTGGAAGTAAAACAGAGCCCAAATATATTCCATTTGGCATCGAATTATAAAAATTTCCTCGGCTTCTGGGGCTCAGCCCCAGACCCTGCGGCGCTCCCCAAACCTCCTAATCATTAGGGGCTAGGGTTGTGCAGTTCCACAAATTCCTTTAAAACCTTGCTTTGGTCCAATACTTGTCCCACCACTTCAAATTCACTAAAATATGATATGGTGGCATTGGCGTGATAGCGGGCAGTGGCAGAGGCAGAGGCAGTGGAGTAAATAGTCAGTAGCTGTGGCGGAGGACTGGGCATTGATAGTTGGAGTGGCAGAGGCAGTGGAGTAAATAGTCAGTAGCTGTGGCGGAGGACTGGGCATTGATAGTTGGAGTGGTAGTGGTGTGGTCAGTGGCAGGGCAACGCAGAAAAGATGCTCGGCAAATGGAATGCTGGAAGCTCTCATACCGTTAGCTGAACATGACTTTCGATCTATAAAGGTCATCACTCATCAAGGGTTCGGTAGGGATAAGGCAGAGAGTAAAAAGCAGAAGAGCATAAGTAGATAAATTTGTCTGCATGAATAAATGTCTGGTTGATTGGATGTAATCATGGATTGATGGACGGACGAGTGAATGGATTGATGGACGGTTACTTCATCCTATCATGAAGGCGACCATCAAACGTGGCATTCGAAACGGCGCCGCTAAGAAAGGCGCATGTCAATAAACGCGCAGATCAGAGGAGGCGCTATTAAATGGCCATCAATTGAATTCCTATAACAACCTGCGCACCCGATCCCAAGGGATTCAATCGTACCCCGAAAAGACAAACGAGATTTTATTCCTCGAGTACTTTTCCAAAACATGTATACATTTATCACAGTAAAGGTAAGCTTAATTGTACCAAATTAGAAAATAGTATAACAGCCGTTTACAGGTTGAGCCTATCTCTGTCAAAGATTACATTACAGTCAGCTATGATACCAAATAAACAAAATTGATTGATTGATATCTTGTAATAGTTTAAATCATTATTGAAATAAGTAGGCCTAGGTAAGTATATACCTTACTATACCAGTTGATAACCGCATTCTGGTGGAATGTCGACACTGATTACTAGGCCTACTCTATTGTATTGTATTGTATTTGTGAATTTATAAAGCGCTTCTCACAGCATTTGCCATTCAGAAGCGCTCCCAGTGTGAAGACCCCGAGAGAAGATATTGGTTTTGAGATGAGAGAAAGATGTAGAAACATTTGCAGTGAGAAAGGTAGAGCGAAGACTAGGAGGAAGTGAATTCCACAGTGAGGGACCAGCACCATATGGCATTATTGTTCACTATGGATTGATCCCATGAAGAAATATGGGTGCGAACAGGTTATAAATGAAATTTGGGGTCCTACATTCGGCGTACGGGAAGAAAAATATCTGTAGTCTACATACAGAGTGAGCCAAGAAATGAGCCCTTACGTTTTACTTAATATACAGTGTATCAGTCAAAAGTGCGAATTTATACATGACATTTTACAGGCTGAAAGACAATTCATATTTAGATATAACTGTCAAATTTCACTAAAATATTTCAAACAAAAAGTTATTCAACTTTCAGAGACGTCACCAACTGTCTTTTGATGGTTCAAATAATGTTAAACAGTTTTTCGTTGTTATTTCTTAAAAAAAAGAATTTTAAAAATTAAATTCTATATGCTTAAGGGGTAGCCTAATTCAATTCATATTTACGTATATCGATCAAATTTTATCAAATCTTTCAAACTCAACAAAAGTTCCAGCACTTTAGTGTGTCTGCTTATACTGCATTCTGGTGATTAAATATTTTAAAAAGTGTAATGCAACAAAAAGTGCCTCAACTTTTGTTGCGTTTGAAATTTTTTTGATAAAATTTGGCCGCTATAGGCCTATGTAAATATGAATTACCTTTAAGACTGTAGAATTTTGTTTAAAATGTTTATTGTTGACCGGATATATATATGGAAAAACCGGTTTAACGTTTTTAAACCATCAAAAAAGAGTGGATGGCCTCACTAAAAGTTTAATAACTTTTGTTCTGTTTGTAATAGTTTGGTAGAAATTTGGCAGTTAAGCGTCAACATGAATTGCCTTGGAGCCTGAAAAAAGTTTCTTTTTAAATTTGTACTTTTTACCACAATGTTAGCAGAGAACTCGTGGGTCGTTGTTTTGGCTCAAATTGTAGAAATCTCGAGCACTGACTTCTGATCTTGTGTATGCCGAGACCGAGAAGTGAAGTCTACCTACTGTGATGCTTTTACATCGTTGTGTCTGTGCGCATTGCTGTATCGTCTTTCCTTGTCTTTGCGGATTGCTGTATCGTCTTTCCTTGTCCGTATTTTTACTTGTTTATCATTGTGCATAATTTTATGCGGCGTCTATTGGTCCACTGCTCTGGAATATATTTTCTCACTGGGAGCGCTTCTTATTAGGTTGTACTGATAGAGTCGCTTAAAAATTAATCTTCAGATACGATACGACACTTGTAATACAATTTCGTTTTCTAGTCTGATCCTCCATTACCATTTCTTTGCATTGAATTCGTATCTTCATGTACTGCACATAATGTACGTCCATTCTTATCGTTGTCGTCTCAAGTGATGCTTCAGACTTTTCTGCCTTCGCTATAGATAATATATACTATAGATAAAATAGATCTTATGTTCGATCTACATAGCGTTACTCGATGTCTACATCGTAGTATACCTGTGTAAAATTCAGACTTTGCTTTCAAGTTCCGTACTTTTTCTTACCGTCAGCTACTTAGACTACAATGCCCAGAATACATGCACTCCTTTCATTCACTGCCCCGGGCTTCATCTCTTCCTGCTTCTCTTTAATGCTCATTCATGGCCAGCTCCTTTCTCGCCTTTCCCCCTATTTGTCGAAGGCTGCTCGCGTCTCTTTTCTACTTCGATAGTGCATCATACACTATCTTGTCCGTCCTATTAAAATGCACTTTCAACCTCCAAGGGAGTTTAGGAGAAGTAATGGCCAACCGTATACGCCTCTGAATCCGCCCTTTACCTCTCCTTAACTTGTCCATCCGTATAGACCCTGTGGTGAGGAATGTCATCGACGAGTCTCTTAGCTATTCGTACATATTGAACATCTTAACAGCGAACATGTTGCTCGGATTCCATTCGGTTACGGCCAGCAGACCCCCTCGACTGCAGTGAACAGCCTCCGGGAACTTGACTGAATCCTCTTCGGTCAGAAGGTTCCTCACGTACCTTCCGGTCGAGTCGAACATGCAGACGCGACAGCAATCGTCGGCGACGAGGATGTTTCCCTTCAGGTCGACGGTGACCCCACGAGGACCGCGCAGCTTACGTCGCTTGACCGTCCTCTCTCCGATCAGATCGACGGACGGTTTGCGCATCGCATCCGACGAGTAGAAGAGGAACTTCCCGGAAGCGTCGAAGACCTTGATGCAACTGTTTCCGCTGTCCGACACGATGATGTTGTCGCGGGCGTCGACCGTCACGTGATAGGGATTGCGGAACTGGGAGTTTCCGGACCCAGTGGATCCGAAGATCTTCGTCCTCTTGCCGTCCATCTGGTAGATGCTGACCGTGTCGTTGAAGGCGTCCGTCACGATCATCTGACCGCGGCTGTTGACTGCGATCCCGTACGGCCAGCCGAACTGTCCCTTCCCGATGTCCATGATGGTCTGACCCGTCGTCGTTAGGATCTTGATGCGCTTGCCCTTGCAGTCGGTCACCGCGATGTGTCCCTCCCTCGTCACTGCCACTCCCAGCGGCTGGATCTGTCCCTGGGCGAGAGCCTCTAGAGCTCGTCCGTTTCGGTCGAAGATCTGGAGCTTGTTGTTGCGGTCAGAGATGTTGTCGTACTCGGCAACGATGGCCGACTCATCGGGAAGGAAGGCGACGTCACATGGATTCCACATCTCAGTGATATCGCTGCGCTGCTTCTCCACCTTCCACAGCAGCCTCGGTCGAATGAGCATCGACAGAAGCGTCACATCCGACTGAACTCCCCTGGATGAAGATGATCCACGAAGACCGGACCGGAAGCCGCGACTGCTCTTCTCCAGTAGGAAGCTGTTGTTCTTCCTCCGGATCAGCTCGACGGAGATGCGTTCTTCGAGGACGTCCTGGATGAACTGCATCTCGTTGTCGAGCACCGTCTGGATGCGGTCGACGACGTCCTCATAGATGGCGAACAGCTTCTTCGACTGCGACATCTCGAGTATCTTAGTCGACAGGTGGTACAGCTTCCGGTGTCTGGTCGTCTGCGTCGTCAGATCGATCAAGGTCACATTCTCCAGTTCCTCCACCTTCAATCAATCAATATTATCAATCAATATTCTTTATTGCAACCAGCAACAAACAAAGCTTAACACAAACGAAAAATAGTGTTGCCCAATAGCAGAAAAACAGTTGCGATCACAATAGGATAGCCCAGAAGGGATCGACGATCCCCCAGATAGGGCTACCCAGAGTGGAAAGCATTGAGCAAATAAACAGGGGGTTAGTTTAAGATCAACGATAGTAAAGGATGCAATAAATCAGCTGAACTATTACACATTAAGCTACAACCTTAACTATAGAAAGAGAAGAGCATGCAGAGAGTAGAGACCTTGACAACGATGTCTGACTTTGGATGACTGACTTCGACGGGTGAGGTTCCACCTGTCTTGGACACGACACCACATCGCCTGCCTGACCCCACCACCGGAGTAAGAACCTCTGCTTCGATGGTTACGTACTCTTCTTCCGTTATGGCATCATTGGCATCGAGGCTTCGGTCGAGCGTGATGCTGGTTCCGGTGCTGCGCTCGGAGTTGGCGTCGACCTCTTTCGAGTTGCTGCTGCACTGCGTCAAGGAGTCTCTGGAACTGTCCGAAGAACAGCTGTCGAGACTTCTATCCTCGACAAACCAGTTGCGGAGTTTAGCAGACACAGCCTTCTGACTCTGCTTTCCTTGGGTCCCGTTACCACTGCCTCCTCCTGCACCACGCGCCACTCCTGCAAGGTTACCGAAAGCCGTGCGAGTGGCGTAATTGGCTGGGCTGCTGGCACTACGTACCATCTTCCTACCCAAGATCGAAACGGAATTTGTTCCTTTACCAAACCGATCTGCATCCGAATTCTTGTGGCGATTACCATTTTCGGGACTTTTCCGATAGAACAACGGCTGGCCAGACGCTCCAGTTTTTGACGGAGCCTTCAGGTACTCCAGCTGCTGTTGCTGGTGTAGAGGGGAGGAGGAGGAGGCGTGATCGTCGGCGGCAGCGAGGGATGACAGCCGTTTGATCTTCGCTTCCACCTTGTCGAGGCGAGGTCCGAATTCGTTGAGCAGCGTTTTGAGATGGTCCCTGCGGATGGACAGAGCGTCGCGCAGCTTCGACGTCCGGTGGGTCGAGTGCGAGTGCAGAATGCAGACGACGCACGCAGCGACGCCGCATTCGACGCAGAAGTAGACGCTCGGCATCTTGCTGTGCGTGTCGCAGTAGAGGTCGAGCGTCTCCTTGTTCGACACGTGTATGATGACGTGTCCGGCGAACAGGTGGTGCTGGTCGTGTGCCGAGCGACACGATCGACACATGTTCAGCGTGCACTTGTTACAGAAGAAATCGGCTGGGTCGCAGCGCTCACGCAGGGAGCACGGGTCACACTTTGGGGAGACGTCGGCCTGTCGTGACAGCTTCCTACGGGTCATCAGGACGCGGTCGTTGGTCATGTCTAGCGGGAGAGGACCGCCGGCGAGGGCTGTCGTCAGGCGGCGACATGTGGGACATGGCATGACTAGGCCGTGCTGCTGTTTCTGGATGTGGATGCTACGGAAGAGGTTGTAGTAGGACTCGAGACACTGTTCGCAAAAGATGTGGTGACAGTCGAGGACGCGAGGATTGGAGAAGAACTCGAGACAGAGCAGACAGCTGAAGACGTTGCGATACTCGGACAACTCCTGATACGTCGTCAGGTTCATCCCACGAGAAACGAGGGCCATCCTCCCACCCGATGTGTGTATAACTGGGTTTCTCTCTTCTTCTTTATGGTTACACTCTCTTCGGTTTCCTCTTCTTCCAAGACTTCTTATTCTACCTTATGCGGTTTACTAATACCTCCTTTATTAAAATCCTCTCTTATGCAGTTTTCTTTATTTGTAAGTTGATCTGTCTAAGTGTCTGTTTATCTGTCTGTTATTCTCTCTGGGAGTTAAGGACGCAACGATTTAATCCCCGACAGTTGATACCTCGGTCTCAGTTCCTGTGAAGACAAAACTCAGTCGTTTTAGGAGACGCCACAACTAAGCTTGAGTGATAAATATGATCGCAACAATACTGATCTATGTGCATGAGAAATATATCTGGCTGATGATTGTCAGTAGCGTCAATTGTAACAGTGGAAGTAGCAATGGAAGTAGCTAAAGCAGTAGCAGCAGCAGCTGCTGTCGTTGTTGTTGTTATTGTGTTACGGAACCCTCCCTCCAGAGCGGAGGTGCTTCCGAACTGTCGATTTCTTCAGGATGAGAGATTTTGATTTAATGTAGCGCTATATAAAGGTTCATCATAGATTTGTCGATTTGTTTCTCTGATCATAATATAAGGTTAATGCATTGTTTTCAAGCGTTCGCTTCGCCTGACCCCATCATGTACTTACTTTGTACTTAGTCCTTCCTATGCATGTCTGCACATCTGGCAACGCTCATCCTTCACCTGCCTCTGCAGTCCATCGCCATCTCCTCAGCCTCGTCCTACACCAGAGTGCGCTATAATCTCTCAGCCGGAAGTTCCGATTGAACGATGCATAAAGCGTGGTCACTGAATAAGTAACGGCGATTTTTAAGCTTTCGCTGCCTGCCATGGGTTCAACTGGTTTTCTACGACTTGTGGTCCTCTCTCATGGTCCCCTGGGGGTAAATTAGTGTCCAAACACAGAAATCTGTGTTCCAGGGCATTTTAAAGGAATTTTATACCTGCACAATCCTAGCCTCTAACGACTATAGGGGGACTGGGGAGCGTCGTAATCGCAAATTCAGAAAATAGAAGTGATGACTAAAAAAAGTCATCAGTTTTTTTGGAGCATAGGCTAGATGGGATAAATTTCGGGATTGTCCCCGGGCGCAAAAGACCCTAGTTACGCCACTGGGGGCAGAAGCCAACGAAATTTTGATAATTTAATGCCAAATGGAATACATTGTAGGCTTTTATTTACATGTATCTACAATTTGTCAATGTTGATTTTGACCCATCAACAATAACTGGGGTTAAAAACGACCCCAAAGTTTTCCAATAGTGCTGCACAGTGTACATCCTCTTAAGTTATATAGATTCAGCGGGGTCTGGAGCGGAGCCCCAGAAACAAACAAAATTTTGATAACTTTATTGAAAATAGATAGTGTTCGTTTCCCCTTATTTTACTACTTTTTAACTGCACAAAGCAGCTTCTACAACTGCACAAATTGTGTTTAGAACTGCACATTTGTGTACAACTGCACGCTAAAAAAAACCTGCTGTGTTCGACTGAAGGCCTATCTACTTAGGAATTTCCAAACAGACGTGTAGCTCAAACGAACCGTATCCGAGAAGCAGAGCTATTTCCGCCTGACTTCCTCGCATCTCTCGCTGATTTCTAATAACTTCTGCCTAACTCCTAACAACCAACCCTTGATCTAAGATCTGGTTTAGGACTGAACGTGAAGGATGGCTTGCACTTGACCGGGAGTAAACCCTTTCTGTTCCCACAACTTTCATATCATCATCTTCTTCTTCTTCTCTTCCGTCAGTTTCCTGACAATGAGGCCTTTAAGAATTTTTTCCAGTTTTCTCTATTACTGATGATTTCCCCAATATTGTTCAGATCAATGTTTTTCTTTCTCAGATCTTCTTTGACGTTATCCATCCATGTCTTCCTCTGTCCACCCCAACTTCTCTCTCCTTCCACACGTGCGCGGAGAGATATTGGCCTGGAACGATCATCGTTAGAAAGTCGTTCTATTTACTTTTTAGGTCTTTTTAGTTTGGTTTTGGCTGGGAGCGCTTCTGAGTAGTTTCTTGAAGAGGCGCTGTATAAAAGTTCAAATGAATGAAGATAGTCTTGGTATGTATGTATGTATGTATGAATGTGTGTATTTCTATACTCATTCATTCATTCATTCATTCATTCATTTCGAAAATTTATATAGCGCCCCTTCAGGAACCTACTCAGAGGCGCTCCCAGCCCAGCCACGGTTAAAGAGAAATTAGATCAGCCATGGCTAGCCGGAGTTCACACGCCAGAGCGCCATTACCATTCAAGTTAACGGGTAGGCCATTAATTGTGTCACCAAAATACGGGATTTTAAAGAGTTTGATAATTGTTATTGACATGGAACGATAGATGTAGGCCTACGTGTAGTTCGATGAAAATTGACGTTCGCAATAAAAAAAATTAAATTTAGGTGTTTTCTGCAATTATGAAATTCAAAAAGTGTGCTTCGCAAGCTGACAACTATCTGACTGTTTCCAATTTCATGTTTCTACAGATGCAAACGAGTCAATATTTTAAGTAAAACTGGAATAAATCTAGAAACAGGTACATGTATTTGCGTTGTCTACACCTAGCATTAAAGAACAATAAATTGGCTCTTACTTGAACGTTTCTGCTTTACGTTGTTCAATAGTTGTTGTTGTGTACCTTCTCACTGTAGACTCGGTGTTGTCCTAATTACTATTTATTGTAATCATGTCAAAATAATCCGTTAAAATCAAAGTACTTTGGAAAACTAATGTGTCCAGTCATACTCTGGTAGCCTGGTAGACCTATATTACCTGCTTCAAATGCTAATGGAACAACCATAGGGAAACGCCTTTGCCCTCTTGTCATCAGGTAGGCTATTAGGCAACCCATTCAAAATGTTTAGCCGACCACATCGATGTTCTGGTTGATGAAATATTCAGGTTGCCTACACAGGTGAGTTGAGACGAAAGTACAGATTGCAAGAGGTAGGCTACAAACTTCGCAGAACAGGTTTTCAGACAGACTGAGAGTCAGATGCCAAACATACAATGGAACGACGAAGGGCATTGTGTGTAATAAATGTATTTGTTGTTCCCAATTGGGAACATGAATTTGCATGGTGTTCCCAAATGGGAACAACACGCCATCTAGTGGCGAAACGCTTAATCATATAAATAAAAGTACCAAGGAGCTTATGTAAGTCCCATTTGTTATATTATACATGTAAAGTATGACAAAGATTAAGCAATGGGGGAGGCGTGGACGCTAATGGGTTAATTTGTCCTCTAAATAGGTCAGAATGAGATCAAAATTCCCGAGAGAATGCGTCGTGTTGACGATTCAGTCCCTTTGAGAAACTGTTTCTAATCACTGTCACGTGTGAGAGAGCGTCGTCCGTAAATTACTTCATACAGTGTACGTCCATTGTGCATTCATTCCTTTATTCATTCCTTCTTGAATCTGGACTTTTATGTAGCACCCTCCACTTCAACAAACTGCTCAGCCGCGTTCTCAGCTAAAGGTAAAGGTAAATCGATTTTTCTATAGCGACTGTATATGGCCTCGACCCCATGGGTGAGATCCTTCACTA
>JAQFXW010005878.1:0-10139 GCA_034693945.1 Dendrobaena attemsi
CAGCGCTCGTGAATTAGCTGGTGCCCAGCGCTTAGCTTTCCAGAGCGCTTTAGAAGTGTCGAGTTTACGATTACGATCTCTTCTATTGTCTGATGATGTCCGTGCACAGAGCGTCCAGATGCGGACTCCAGACGGTCATCGCGCTCCGGTGGCTGAACTTCTGAGCATGGGCCGTCATCATCACATTGTGCATCGGATGCTGTCTACGAGTCCTCTGGTTTCTGACGTTGAGAACCACTTTGTTCGAATACCAGAAGACGTCTCGAACGGCGGAAGTCCGTCTCTGCCCATCATTCCGGATCCGTTTGGTTCCTCTTCTGCTCCAGTCAATCATTCACATTCGACAAGGAAGACATCGGAAATTATGTGCCAACAATCTACAAATGGTAGTAATATGTATTTGACTGTAGCAGACCATCAATAATATTGAATGAGTCACTTCTACTTAGTGGTTAAGGATTAGGTAAATGAACGTAATTTTCACAGATGTATGAGTCATGTCTGTCGAAATTTTTTAAAATAATTATGACTCGAGTTAAGCCTATTTTTGGAATGGAGATGGCTGCGGTCTTCTAATGACTAAAGTCATAGGGGAAGACAGTTAATTATCACGGGCTGTTGTGTATGGTTCTGATAATTGGGCTTGGTCGTTGGCTTAGAATGGAGGCCATTCATTTCAGCCCATCGCCTCCCATTGGTTGGCCTCACAAACTCATGGCAATGATGCTGAATATAAAGAAGTGTGTACGGCCTTTTACTGTTCAAATATGTCAGAATATTAAAGTAAGAGCTGCTCACTTCTGGCACCAAATGTATCATATGGGATTGGCTGTAGTAAATCTAATCGCTTCCTGACTTGTTGGGAATCAGTTTGAGGAGAAGCCACCAGTAAGACTCTAATAATATCAACATTATAACAAATCTCCCAGAAAAGATAAAAATTTCAAGATAATGACTTCTGTTGGTCTGTTTGCTCTTCATCTTCCTAATACTGACTCGCTAGACATTGTATTGTATATTGTACTGTATCTATAGATATACACGTGTAACTTCTCATACTAACTAGATTCTCTGGTTGCTTCACTCAATTGAAGACAAGGACAGTTCTTGGTAGACTGCTGGTCCTGACTCTAAAACTCTCCTCAATTAAACTTTTGCTCTTCAAAGTCTATGCCTGCTTTAGAGCTTGACTAACAGATTATCTGTGCATGAGATCGTATTCTTCACAATCTGTTTCTGTGCTATGAAATTTAGGCTGGTGTTTCATTTAAATTTTGGTAGGTAGGCTAAAAAGAAGTGATGTATTTCCGGTAATAAATGTTTAAAAACAGGGTAGGTAGGAAAATATTTTTGGGGGATGAAATATTTCTTATACGATTCTATTTTACAATTTTGCACTTAACAACGACATGCTCAGATATGCAGTGGGTAAAGTCTGTATCCATAAAACCAGTGAGTTTGATTTCACTTTTTATATGAAGCATCCATTTTTCAAATTTATGACTTTATTTGAGTTTTGTTTGAGTTTTGACATTTTGGATTGCGATAGAAGTCCGCTGCTGTGCTTCATATTCAGTAAAAGAGAAAGAAATTTTAAAACACTGTTGTAAATTTTATTTAAAAAAAATGTTTTACAAAATTATTTTAGGGCCCAAAATGGTAACTAGGTCTGGTTACGGGAAACACAACATTATTTTTTTAGCCTTACTGTGCAGCAGCCATTGATTGATATGTGCCATTGAAGTTCCTGCATTGTTACTTTTGTAATAGTTAGATCTTTGGCTATGGATTTTTATGGAGCTTAAAATACTCAGTTTGCTATGATTGCAGATAAGTAAAAAACATTAGGTATGGGCTGTTGTGTCATAGTTTATAGCATGTGATAATAATGATAGGTTATTGTAAACTGGTTTGTTACTTGTTTCTTATTCCAGTTATATTATTTCCAAGTCCGGTAGTTTACAAGTCGCTTCGTAAAAGACAGGCTCCAGAAGGTTCTGAACTAGAAGATGGAATGCTCACTGACTTCAGGTTTGTATTCGACAAAGTTAACTGGTTCTGTGTACATAGACATCTGTGCACAGGTGTTGTTGTTTTGATACTAGAATAATTTTCTTACACTTAAATTCTATATTATTGGGAAATGTAGGCAATTCGAAATGCATAAAATGATTTAATTTGAGAATATGACCATAATTAAAACCATTGATGTGTGTGTGTGTGTTTATGTGTTTATTAATTTTTTTGGCACTAACGCAAAATTTTACAATTAGGATGTGAAGCATAGAATATGACTATTGACTACTTTAGTTTATTATGGGCAATTAGTTTGATCTCTTTTATTGACGAATACCTTCAATAGCATTGGACAATGGATGTGAATGTTTACGTATCTGATCAGTTTTATTAGTAATTCCAAATTAGGAATTTATGAGATATTTCTAATAGCAAATGCACAACTGCACATGCATGTTGGTTGCTTGACTGATTGCCCGTCTTCCTCGATTTTCACACATCTCCTCATACATGTCTGAACATCTTCACTGGCTTCTCATCTTTGCCTGCATTCAATTCAAGGTTCTTACCCTGGTGCTCAAATCCCAATTGGGTCCTGTTGTGAAGTATGTTAGGGATCTAGTAGGCCTACACTGTCCCAACTCTACGAAGTCTTTGCGTTTTCTGATCCCTTGATATCTTTGTTCGACGTGTCAGTGCCACAATGGCCACAATGGCCAAGACTCGATCCTTTGCTAGCACACTGTAGCACAGCGGTCCCTCGCTGGATTCTGAATGTATAGAGTTCTGTGACTGAATAAGATCATAATGGAATACTTGGAATAGGATATTTACTTCATTTAGATCATGATTGTGTGATGAACCATTATTAATATTATGTTATTTTGTATTTTTTCTTAGGGCCAATGTAAATAATAATTTTTCAAGTCCGGTATTGACTAGCAACTTATCAAGATTTAACATCCCAAGTGAACATTCGGCATTTTATCCTCTGATAAAGAAGTACGTCAGCAAGAAATCACTCTGGATGATTTCAGTCTCATCATGCGGGGCTGAATCTGAAGCAAAGTGACGTTATTTCGACTCCGTCTTGTCGTGTCTAAGTCTCAGTTGAACAAGTCCCTATGTGTGATAAGAATTTCTAAATGCATTACCAATATGTAGCCTACTTGTGTTCTTCATTGACGATTATTAGTTCTGCGGCATTAGCTTATTTCAGTATTCTGGTCGTATTTTACAGCTGTTCAGCTATTTTGAGGTAACGGCTCGTTCGAGAACTTGGTGTGCTTTGTATCATGAAGTCAAAGTACTTGTGAATCTCCAACTGTTAATCTGATGCCGCAACATACAAGTTTTCTCAGAGAATTGGTCTTGTTAGGTTTGGATACGTTGTGATATCCTTTAAGTGCCATAATTGCTTATCTGCACTGATTGTGTATGAAACATATACAGGGTTATGGCTTAAGATAGGTGCTACATTGTACAATGTCATTTCATATGGTTTAAGAACAAATTTAAGACAAAATTAAGACCAAAAATTTCTTCGAGCCTGTGAACTATCTTTGTTTGTTCAATGAAAGAGTTATATGGTGCATCTTCAGAAGTGCTCCGAGCGAAGCTCATGAGTTTGCATTAGCATTACCAGCGCCATCTAGCGAAAGAAGGCTGAGTCAATCTCTGGGAGGGTTTTGGGAAGTTATCTCTGATCTTCTGCTCTTTATGTGAGAGTGTTACCATTCAATCAAACTTTCACCCGGATTTGATACTGTCACACAAACCGAGAAGAAGATTTTTTGTTAGAGACCAAATTCATCTGCATATCTTATTATAATACATCTTAGACATGATTATATTTATTCTAGTAGTATACTAAAGATTTGGGATTATTTTTTAGTAATGAATCATACGATAGCTAGTGGCTTATAACATGCTGGGTAAGTGAGATCATTACTGGATCTAAGAGATTTAACTGTTTGTTCAATCCTGATGTTTCGATAATCAAATAATAATCTAATTAAGGGTAACACATCGTTGTAAGGTTTTATACAATTTGACGACTGGAGAAGATGCAGTGTTAGAAGAGTTTAAGAAAGTTTCCTGTCCTGTTGTAGGCCTACTAATTGTTGTCGATCGTCTGCAGCCAATTTTGTGAAGTAAATACTTACTTACATTCTAAGTTAAGAGAGAGAGAGAGAGAGATAAAGAGATGGTATGTTTGTGGAGAATGTTTTTGTTATTTCATTATGTTTTATATTAATTTCTATTCTTGCTTGTTTATGTGGATCACGGATTCCTTGTCACACGATACTTCATGTGCATAAGGCCATGCAGTCTCGTCAAAACAAAATTGTGGGCCAAATACCATTTTGTGGACATTTGATGTTTAGACAAGAACGATACCGAGTCAAAAGCAGAACTGACTCGGATTAGAGCTAGGAGGGTAATTGTGGACATATTGGTCTAATCATCGTTAGTTTTTCTAATTACTGGACTACACTTCTTGTCAATTCATTTTTCCGATGTTTATGTCCTTGAGGCGTAAGGGTTTGTTGCTAGTGGCTTTCAATTCATGAACGATTGATCGATTGAATGGTCTGTTCTGTACTAAACTTCTATTATTATCAGTCTAAAATTGCTTTAGTTTGTGTTTGCAATAATAGTCCCTGTTTATTCGCGTTCATGCTGGCAGACTGCAGTACGATTGCATGAACAGACAATGAGAAGCTATTTCTGGAGTTGAATTTAACAGTTAGCATTTTCTACAATGTTGTCTTTTTGAAACAGGCTAAGTCATCCTAAGGGGGTTCCCTGAAGCAAACTAGGATCGTAAATATTTTGTGTCATTTTTCTAACCTCTACTCCAATCCATGACTTGCAAGCATCTATGATTTAAGACATTTCATGTTATTGTATATTGCGTATAAATTCTGCAGGCCTGGTGCAAAACTTCAAATAAGCTTGGTACTTTTTCATAATTGTTATTAGTCATTAATGAAGTAAAATTTTGCAAATGTTCTTACAAACATTCCATTGTTAAGTAAACAAAACTTTCCTGAAAAGATTGAAGATCTGATTAAACCTGGATTTCTTTATGGCCTAAGGTATAAACTATTGATTCATGACTAAAGTAAATATGATGCTTGGCCTGTGGAAATCTCATAACTAGAATTTATGTATTTATGTTCTATCATTAATTAGAAATGGAATTTTAATTAAACTATGCACTGGAAAGTTGCGGTCTTCAGTGTTGAGCGGTTGAATATTTTTCGCAATCATAACAGATTTCAGGTGAAGCACTTCATTTCGCTGTCTTCTGAGATGTCTGTCTGAAATGCACTCTATGCATCGCTCAAGTGCTTGTTCACTTATTCGTTCAGCATTCATTGTCACGCGTTCGCTCATATACTTTCTCATGGAACGTTCATATTCGTGTGAATGTTGGACTTTAGGAAGAAATTGTGCTTCAGGGTGAACTGAATAAGTTTGGTAGAAATTATTACAAATTGTTGTAACTTCTCAGAAATATTGTGCAGCTTGGAAATATTGTGTTTCGTTTGTTTATCTTTACATATTTATTAATTATATTTCTTTTGAGCATTATTCCTTTGCCGAGTTGGTTTTCCTCTTATGCTGCGACCTTGATGGACCAGAGCTGTGTGTATTAACCTATAGTATTTTGTTTGTCAGGTAATTTGTCTATGTTTCAGTTCGAAATTTGTGACGTTGGAAAGAAGTCATAGCATATTCTTGAGCTGTGCTTACTGTGTTGTTTAGTCAGGATCTTTTATCTTGTTTGGAACTGTCTGGTAACGACGTCTGCTTGTTCACAGACGTTGGGTAAAGAATATTACAGAAGCTGCATCGTTTCTCTATTCTAGCTGAACGGCTTGCTGCTTTTCTGACCTATGAGGCGCTATAATAGCCTATAGCACACCCCCACCTCCGCCTCCCCACCTCCTGCCCACGCTTCTTACCTTTTATTGAGGACAATACCGGTACTTGCTGCTTGCGGAAGCTGAGCACGTTGTACTCAATTAACTTGTCACTTTTAAATTGATTCTGTGATGCGCTGTCCACCTCTCTCTTTTAGCGTATATATTTCTCACTTGTATATATACTTTGTCCTACAGTAGAGAATTTTTTTTTTAAATTCACACTATATGGGATTCGAACCCAGAACCTCAACGTTACCAGTCCGATGCCTTATCCAAAAACCACCAATGACACATGGTTTGATACCTCAGAAATAATTTAACAAACCGGCAACTGCTATCAGAAAATTTGTGTTCTCATATTTAAATCTTAAAACTTTGATAATTATTTAAATCTTATTTAGTATTAACTATTACGATATTGTAAGTTTATTACTATCGAAATCGGAATCTCTTGCTCACTTGTGTACACTGCCACTCAGCAGATGGCCTCAGAATACAGTGATAAAAACGCAATAGCTGCCTCTTACTAATCATCAGATGCTGAATAAAATAATACTATGAACATTATATGGCATTTCTTGCGAAAAATGCAGTGCCCAGTGGGACTTTGTTCAATTTCTTAAAGCCATCTCTCAATATACATGTACCAAATATGGAGCAGCCATGCATGAAAAAGGCTTCTTGTACTATCCATAATTTCTTAAAAACATTCTATATACTCTGTACAAATATAAATTTGTTAGAAGAAAAAAGAATAACATTTTGGCTCTTGGACCAGATTCGACCTCATGCCTTCTCTTCAGTGTGCAAGCTGTCCTAACCATTGAGCCATCCACTCAGATGAAGTTGTAATGGCAATATGTTCAGATCTACCAACCTATGACCATTCTACAGGGTCCATAAATATTAAAAGGGCAATATTTACTAAATTGATACATTAAATCTGTAGCTTACGACTCTGATAATTGCCAAAATGTTTAGCAGAAGACATTGCAACAACAAACTAAATGGTCTAATATCCAAATCTTCCAGAGATGGCGCTATATTGTAAAAAAACACAGACTCTTCATGGCTAATACTTAGACAATATTTATTAACCTGATCCATACATACCAAATACATTAAACAAACTGTTAATTTTACAATTTTGCTGCAAATTTAAATGCTTAAAATTAATAACTGAGGAGATATTAGTTAACCACATCCATGTTCAGGTCTAAATTATCGACCCTCAGCAATGCTCTTACACTAAAGCCATATGAAATTAAAGGCCTAAACGTAGTCGTAATCTCGAGATATCTAAAGCTCACTGTATAGATTACGATCCGTGATAGGCCTACAAGAAAGTAAAACTCAGCATGAACATAAATGACGTATATAGTATGCTCAGGCCTACTCCTAACCTTAATCGCCTAGCAAACATTACATGCTGAGAGTACAATAAGACTTATCATGTGCAGTCGAGTGTATTAATAATTCTGATGTTTAAATATGAGGAAAATTCCAACTTCAAGAAGAATCGCATATAGCTTCACTGCTTCAGTATAATTATAGGCATAGGTCATAATATAAGTGTTGTGTACGCTTTATTGGGACACCGGATTTGATGTTTAACTTTCTATGCATAGGAAGGTCTACTTCTTATACTGGCTTTCAGACTAAGTGCATTGTACCATATCATGTTTGTCCGCCTTTTGGCTGCCTGCGTATGTATGCTAATCTATAGACACTTCAATATTAAAAATAAGAAGTTGTCCTCCAAATTTACTAACGGCGAAAGAATTTGAGTATTATAAGGTAGTACAGAGGCGTCGATCTTCTCCGACACTTGGGGAGAGGCAATTTTGACTTGGTGAAGGTGCAAAGTAGGCTAGCTACATATAACGCGTGAAATAAAAAAAGAATTTAACCAATTTTGGACATGAAAATGTGCTTAATAGTAACGACATGACAACAAAATTATGAGAAAGCCAATTCTATTCTATCTATGATTAAAAATGAATTTACAACAGTAACTGTTGTAACTAGACTAAGCTTACCTGTTGTGGGAGAAAGTCCACTACTGTAGGTTTAAGCCTGTAACATCCATCCATCTATCATGTCTGTCCGCCTTTTGGCTGCCTGCGCTGAAACTTGTATAATGCTAGTCTATTTTATGGCGTTCTCTCACTGTCAAATGGGAGGACTTGTCCCCTCGACCCCACCAGAGCGCCGCTCGCGAGTCAGTATAGCCTAGGCCTATATAAGCTTAAATCTAAGACAAGTCCACCAATAATTTGCAAGCACTTCTGCAGACTGTTGATGCTATCTGAGAGAGAAGTTGGAAAACGTGAGAAGAGAATGGCTATCTTAGTCTGCATGTTACTACTGGCTGTTGCCTTTGCTTGCATCTGTGAATGCCAAGCGGAAGGACAGGAAGAGAACCATTGGGCCGTGGCAATGGGAATAAAGGAGCACAGGGCTCACAGAGTTAATGCGGTGAGTCAATTGAATGATGACAGAAAATCCCACCTTGGAAAAAGTCAGGCCGAAACAACTACTCCCACTGGAAACAAAAGAAGACGATCTCTTACGACGAGTGAGAGAACCGACAGCCTCAATATGATGAACAATTTGAGGAGAACAGTTGGAGCCTCCAATATGCCATACCTGGTCAGTTCATCGAACTCACTAATCATAATTTTTATTATTAGTATGCTATGCTTAAGTATCAAACGGCGCTAGCAAATAACATAATGTTTGACATCTATAACATTATAGCTAGACTTTGCCATGAGCAACAGCCCCATGCCTTTGCTTGCATCTGCGAGTGTAAAGCGGAAGCACAGAGGAAGAGAACCATTGGGCTGTGACTTGAGAGTGCATGAATATGTTTGCTGTAAGCGACGGAATTATTGAGCTATCGTAGAGAGGCCGCAGTGGGTAAATAAAATTAAGTATCTTATAACCTTGAAGGCCTTGTTAGGCCTAAATGTTGAGTAACACATTCGCTTCTTTGCCTGCTTGACAAAAAAGTTACTATTACGATGTCGATCGCCTCCTTTTAAGCAAGCTTAATATGTTTTGACGGCGGCTGTTCTTCGAGGCGTTGCAGGTCCCCTTTAGGTGAATGCTCATTTGCATATTTATTACTTTCAGCTTGTGATTTCAACTCAAAATTAAAACCGCCAAAATCGCGTCTAAAAGTATGATGTATTGACAATAGCATTATTTCTCGTCTAATGCATCATGATAGGCCTACAGGCTCAGCCACTCACTCTCATACCAATAGGACGGCTTCTGATTATAGAACGGGTTTTGCTCATACAAATACACGCTTATGCGTCGAGTTTATGAGAACGGAGCATTGTAGCGCAAAGGCACGGTGGGTAGTCGCCAGCAGGTCCTCGAGATTTTATGAACCTCCAAATGCTCCAATTTAAAATAAACATAAAAATCTTATTACTTTACTTTCCAAAATTTCGCTGGCTTCTGGGCTCCGCCCCAGACCATGGGCTTACCCCCTCCCTAAAACAGCCGGGTTCAAAAACTCATGACCTCCTATTCCCTCCGACCAGTCTTGACTCCCTATTTCTGAACATTATACATTATAAAAGTTCCCCGTTTTCCACTGGACGCTCTTGCGCCCGCTTCGTATAGGGATAGAAGCCCCTGCCCGAGACTCCGCTGGAAGAGCTAACAACGCTCCCCCGACCCCTAGTCGTTTGGGGTTAAGATTGTGCAGTTCTAAAATTTCCTTTTAAAGTCCTATACCCTGTTTTCGTCTGTGCAATCGATTTTTGCTGCGTTACACCTACTTGTTTTGAATCATCAAGAGACCGTGGGTGGACTCGCTTACAAGTGCTGTAACTTTGGTGATGTTTGAAATATTTTAGTGAAGTTACCGCGCTGTGTGTCTATAGGGCCTAGATATGAATTACCTTTAAGGCCTGTATAATATGATTGTGAAATTTATACTTTTGGCTGAAATAATATTGGCGGATGTTCCATTATTGGCCCATCCTGATAGCGATGCTGACGAGTGACGAGCGACGACGACAAGCATAAATTGGTAGCAAAGACAACAAAGAAATTTCGACAACAATTATTAATTGACTAGCTGTATCCCGTCAAAATGACGGTTAACATGAATTAGTTACGTTATATGGTAGCCGTATAAACAGATCAGAAGTGAAAATCACCTATTTT
>JAQFXW010005879.1:0-10139 GCA_034693945.1 Dendrobaena attemsi
GACGACAACGGCCTCTGTTGTCATAAGCTGTCGTTAAACTGATGCAAGTCATGAAACAGAAACACACACGCTGTTCTAGTTTGGCTTACGGGCTCGTTCTGCTCGTTCTAGAAGTATTCTCCGATCCGCCCCCGATCCGCCCTCCCAGTAGTATTGAAAGGTGACCGTAGTGTCATCTAGCGTCTGCCGGTTGACTCCATGATTTGCTTTGTTCAATTCGATAGCGGCTTCTTTCTGGTGGCGTAAAATGGCGGATCAACGTGAGTAATTTAATATCCCATTTCGTATTATTAGCAAATGTATGCACTATCTTGAATAGATCTTGATATCAAACCTTTCTAAAATGTCAGGCTTTATTTTTCAGCTAAACATCTTTGCTTAAAATTCATTTCATGCTATTATTTTGGTGAATTACATTGCGTGTAAACCGTGTCGTGGTACACGCGTGTGTCCGTATGAGGATGTAGCGTAGGTGTGGGGGGATATAAAATGTTATACATAATAACATTACACAAGAGTAGTGTGCATATGTGTAAGTTCTAAATCTGCGGAAGAGTCTGCCTACGGGATCTTCCCGAATCGTTGAGGTGTCTACTCGAATTGTCGAAACCCGAATCGCCGAAACGTGCCGAAATCCAATTTATGCCGATAAGCCGAAAGGTTTTATCTATCAAGCATCCGATTTGCCGAAAACTAAAAAAATTATTTAAGTTCTTGGCTGTTCTCGAGCGCTGTCCTCAGACACAGCCTCTCCTATGCATTCCATAATAATGGGTTAGAACTGTCATTAAAATTATTTGAAAAATATTGGCAATGAGGTTTTGGCGAACATTTAGAAGCGGGGCCGGTTTCTTTCTCCCATGAGTTGTATGCTATAGTTTCTAAATGTTCGTCGAGGTTTTCTGCGATTAACGTTTTCGGTAATACGGTCTAGAGCTATGTATGAAACAGATTTGGTGGTAATTTACTTTTGCATAGTTCTTCTGCGGCAGAAGCTTCCGCGAGAAAGGCATCCCAAATAGCTTACACGGCGGCAGCTTCTGTCATCGTGATACAAGATTTCTTATATTGTGGAAGATTCGGCGATCTTGAGTTTGCTTCGATCCGACAATGATACAAACCCTGACCCTATACGACCATCACGATGGGTATCCTGACCTTATCAGACCATCACGATGGGTACTCTGACCCTAACCGACCCTCACGAACGCCTAAACGTAATCGACCTCACTATGCAAAACGATGCAAGCCATAATTATGCCCACCATTTTAGATATGAAAGTAGTATCACATCGTCCGTAATACTTCGTTCATTGCTTCCACAGTAGAAGTAATTATTTCTACTATATACGACGGAAGATTCCGCTGCAGAAGATTTACCTTTTCCTTTTTGGAGATTCGGGTATTAACGTTTCGCTACTAGCGATGGTTAAATATACAGAAACGAACATTTGGAAATGGGTGCATTTATTTGGTCTCTATCTGAAAGCAATAAAGCTTCAAAATTGACAGATTTGCCGTAGTTGGTTTCCTATCAAGCGTCCGATTTGCCGAAAACTATGAAATCTATTTAAGTTCTTGTCTCTCCTCGAGGGATGTCCTCGATTACAACCTATCCAACACATTCTAATTTAGATGTAATTAAAATATAGGCGACAAGGATTTCTGTGATCTGCGTTTTCGATATTATGGTCACTTTATAAAACAGATTGGACTTTGATTTTCGTTCTTCGATTCTGGTTTTGACGATTCGTTATGGCACTGTGTATCATTCGCATGAACTGTTCTGACATTGGCCATGTGTTCGAATGGTTTAAGTTCTTGGCGTCTACCTGAGTCGATGAACTCCAAAATAGGCCGGTTCGCCAAATGTGTTTCCCACAGTTGTCCATCAAGTGTTCGATTTGCCAAAAACTATGAAATTTATTTGAGTTCTAAGCTTTCCCCAAAGTTGTTCTCAAACACACCCTGGCACAATTGTTATATTGGGAGTGTCTTGGCATCGCGAGGTTCGGTTAGAGTTTGTACAGTATGTAGTAATTTAGTATGTAGTAATCATATGTAGTAATTTCTGCGAGATCTTCCATGCAGAAGTGTAATATGACAAACCAAGGCACCCTCTATATTACAACTGCGCCCACAACTTATCTGAAACATTCCATAATAATGGATTAGAACTGTCGTTAAGATATTGAAGTAAAATGTATTTGACAAGAGTGTTAGCGAGTTGCGTTTTCGGTGTTACAATCACTTTATAAAATAGTTTTGACGATTCGGCGGTAATTTCTGTTTTGCGATTCGGGTTTTGACGTTTCGCTACGGCACAATTTGGACATCGTAATTGTGATGAAGTTTAGAAGTGTGCTTTGAGCTTGGAAAACATTAGTAACCATTTACAAGTAAGTTTTACATTTAGAGAGAAAACCACTTCAGTTGTGAACAGAAGAATTTGAAGTGTAGGGACTGGCTAAATTCTTACAGAAACGGGGACCATATCTATCGTTATTGTGGAATTTATTAAGCATGTCTTACAATTTAATCAGGGGCCATCCCCGCTTCTTTTTTATTTTCTAACTTTTCCATTTGTGAATTGCAATTTTTACCAATTTAGTGTAGGCTATATTATGTATAATTACGCTTCTGTTCGCTAACAATATTTTCATTCCTCATACTGTTATTAGTTTTATCATCAACAACTTTGTTCCTCGTCTCGTTTCTCTTTTAATTATAACATTTTCATCAGTTATTCCAGGCGTGTGACGCCGTTTGTCTACCGTAGGACAAGCCCAAATGTTACAGTCTCTGTTTCTATAAGAATGCGGTGACTGGCAATGGTGATTGAATGACTTACTCTAGAGATTTGTAATAAATGAGTAATTCAAAGTAGCAATTTGATTGAGATGACTTTAAAAATATTATTTTTAAATATGAACAACATAGTTTCTATCGTCTTTTCAGTAAGGGTCACTTTAATCAGCATTGTAATTTTTTGCAGAGTACAGCTATGGTGGGGCTGGAGGGGCACCGGCCCAGGGAGGGTAAGTGAAAGTAAAACATGCTGTTGATCATGACGAATTGAAAACTGAATTTAGAAGGAATAAAGCTTATTCAGTTGAAGAAGACTGGCAGCTGAGGAAATTTTTTTTCACAAGAAGTCTTTTATGAAAGACTCCATAAATGTGTATCTTTGTACACAGCAGTTAGGAAACTATATTTGAGATGTATACATAGCATTTTTTTTATATTATCAGCAAAGATTATTTCTAGTTAGCTGATAAAACAAGTCCATTAATTACGTCAAAAAATGTTAGCAGCTTTTGGCACCCTGTCAAATATTCATCGAATTTCACCTATGTCATTATGCCAAAAATTCTTCCCCTCCATAAGACAAATTTCTATGACTCTGATGTAAATGTATGCATAATATTGCCCACTCTTTTTTGCAAGTTACTCGCATATGTAGAAGCTGTTTGGGGATGAAGTGCAGTTGAGTATATCTTAGGCCCAATTTGATACTTTTCACTCGTGAAAACACAAATGTTTTCGTGTTTATGAACTGTTTATGCAAAGTAAAAACATTAAATTTGTTATTGTTGACATCAATTTTCATTGAACTGCGTTCAACAACTGTCAAACTTCTCCGAATCCATTCCCTATTTTTTGACGTAATTAATGGACAACCCATAGTTAAGTTTGTTTTTGTTGTAACTTTATCCTGTCCCTGAACTTTTTTATGTATTCACTATGGCTTGCATTGCTGCTGTGAGGCATTTGGTCTGCATCTAAACAATTAGTCTACCAAATAACATTTTCATGCTAAGTCAAAAGAGGTTACGGTTCCCCGAAATGTGCACCTCTGAAAGTAAATGGTTGAATAAATTTGGTGTCTCTGTCTTTCTATCTATTAGTAAGTGGGATGGTTGTTTCAGGTACAATTATGGGTATGGTGCAGCACAAGATGCAAGTTATGGCCAGTCAGCATCTGGATATGGGCAACAGCAGGTTTGTTGAAACATAATTTTTCTGCAACTAACCAAACTCAGATTTATGCACTTTTGTGTGTATGTAGTTTATGGAATTGAGTACATTTTCCTTATGAAGGGCGATATTGAGCATTATCATAAAGATGAAACTGAGTTGCTGTGCTGCCTTGTAGACTGGACAAAGTTACTCGTACGATAACCAACAGTACCAGCAGCCAGCAGCATATGCAGGCAGTGGAACTGGTGGGGGAAGTAGTTCTTATGGCCAGCAAGATTATAGCCAGACAGGTAAATTAATCAGTGATGCTGCTTATCAAGTGTGATGAATAATTTGCTCAGTTTATGCGTAATATGTACAATTGTACACATATCTTCTTGCAGTTTGTAACTAAGTTCTTGTTAATTTGCTGACATTGACTGTCATGCCAGATCTACCAATGAGGTCTGAGGTGTAGCTCGCAATGCAAGCACTGTAAATGTATGCGCGCTTGGTTTAGAAACAATGAACATTGTGCCTTCTGTTAGTGATTGCTTCATTAGCCTGCATGCTATTAGTGACTTTCGTTTTCTGTGCAGTCATTGTTTTGCTTATGAAAGAGATGTGTATTTTCAGTGACTTTAAGAATATGTCGAAAAGTACAGGCAGTGTTTTTGTTAAGGCCTTAACAGGTGCTACATAGCAAATAACCAGTTTCCTAAATGATGAACTTGTTATTCTTTTGCTAAAATCCATGCACTAAATTATAGGCGGACAGAGCCAATCAGGTCCATATGGGCAGCAGCAAGGCTATGGCTCCTCTGCACCAAGTTATGGAACTGGATCCTATGGACAGGATCAAGGTCAGGATCAAAATGGTTGGTGTATATTGAATTGCTCTGCAGGCTTTAGTAAGCCTGTATACCTCACGTATGAACGCATGCGCTATATGTATGTGGGTTTATTATGAAATTTGAGTCACAACTTGGCTTGTATGTGTGCTAACATTGAAGCTGCATAGATTTTATCAGCGGAGTGTAAATTTCTGTTTATGTTTGAAGCTAAAAGCGTTTTAATTGAAATTGCAAAAATGCCTCAGCATTGCACTTGTTTTGACTTGAAACTGTGTTGAGCTTTGGTTTTGTGTTAAACCGAAAGCAGTGAACAGCAGATCTTTCATTTTTGCCAACACTTAGCTTGACCATCTTTGGTCGTTATTCTGTAATTTCCCCTTCCTGTTATGGTATCATTCGTTTTGTTTTGAATTGTTTAGGCTCCGGATATGCGAAACAGAGTGCATCAGACAGTCAGGGAAGTTACGGTCAGCAAGGAAGCTTTGGAGGCAGTAGCCAGGGAGGAAATAGCCGATACGACCAAGGAAGCAGTAGCTATGAAATGGGATCTAGTTATAATCAATCGTCCGGTGGGGGTGCTCAGAGGTCGTCCTATGGTGGTCGAGGCAGTCAAGGTAAGACCAATGGGAATGTGTCGGATGCTCGTCCTTCTA
Source organism: Dendrobaena attemsi (assembly GCA_034693945.1). Taxonomy (NCBI): domain Eukaryota; kingdom Metazoa; phylum Annelida; class Clitellata; order Crassiclitellata; family Lumbricidae; genus Dendrobaena; species Dendrobaena attemsi. Next base: position 5,468 of record JAQFXW010005879.1, read on the forward strand.
TTGATTTTGTTTTGCAACTAGTTATTGTATGATTATTTTGTCCATAACGAATATCTTGTATGCTTTGTGAATGTTGTTTGGTCACAGCTTATATGATATTTGTCGGTATCTAACAATACACGAGGCATGTATGAATGATGGCATAGCATCATATGGGAAGCAGAGTGCATCAGACATGCCTTCCACGTTTTGCTCACCTCTCCAAATGCATGACTCGGCAGCTTCATTAGATTCCTGTTACTGTCTCTCTCTTACCTGCAGAGCTGTTTTGGGTCAAGCTTCCTGTCGCCCTCCGTTCTCAAGGCGGTTACGGCCTTCTGGTGACTCGTTCTCGAACTACTACTACACATATGCAGCTGTTGGTCCTGTATTGGCTGGTTCCACAATCTTAAGTGGCAGCATTAATTTTTCTGCCCACTGTCTTAAAACTTAGGCCAAAAAAATAACGTGTTTCCGGTAACCCGACCGAGTCACCGTTTTCGGGGCAACTCAAATAGTTTTAGAAAAATGAGAAAAAAATTATCTAGAAGCAAAATATTGTAAACTTATTAAAAAATGGGAAACACACAAATGGATTTCTATCACTATGCAAACAGTCAAAACTCAAAGTAAGAAATTGGAAAAATGGCAATCTTCATATAAAAAGTGAAGCCGAAATCACTGGTTTTATAGATACAGGTTTTAGCCATAGTGTATCCGAGCGTGCTGTAGTTAGTGCAAAATGGTGAAATAGAATCGTATAAAAAAATACATTCCTACCTACCTTGTTTTTAAAACATCTGTTACCGAAATTCCGGGGTGGCAAAATGTTGGTCTTTTGGTTTTTCTAAAAACCAGAAAATATAACAAAAAAACAACAAATTTTGGTTTTTTCATTTATTTTTTTAGATTTATTTCTAACATTAATTCAATGGCCAAAAATCCAGAATTTGATTTACTATTGTTATAAAACCAATTGCTGGCAATCATTTTGTGTGTATCAGTCTGAATTCTGAACTGAATTAATCTTGAGTTGGGAGTTTTTTCTTAACATCTTCCAAACTCGGAAAAACTTTAAAGCAAAAAACCATAAAAGACTGAAATATCAACTTTTCATTTAAAAAACTTCTTTTTTCCCATCCCTACAGAAAATACACCATTAATCACATTAATTTATTTGGGCTTATCTTGTCCCATGGGGTCCAACTCATTGATTAGGTCGTACTGAAAGAGGCACTTTGGAAATCTATATATGCAATACACCAAACTCAGATCACTGAGTCTTTGTCCAGAAACAGGTTTAAATGCACGCCATCAGCACTCCTCCCTCATTGTGTTTCGCCTTGAGCCATCCATACTCATCTGTTATCATTTGTCTCTTTCTTCCTCTTTTTGTTTTTCGTTCATTAGTTTTCTGAACATATTCAATCCATTTCCTCTGTGTTTCTAGCTTTTTCGTAGCCATAATTATGTATCTTGTTGATTTAATTATAACTTAATTTCCTAGCGGTTTGTCATTATTTTGGCTTTACTAGTGTGAGCTCAGTATAAATAAAGACATGCAAGGTGTGTGTTGTGATGTGCTAGCTGGAGGCTTGAATATCTGTGGTGAATATGTAACCATAATAGCAATATTGCTAATGATCTGTGCAGATTGTGATATGGGGAAATGATTGTCTTCAATTATATTAGTTTTTATTTATTTAAAAGTTATGTACATGAAGCACATATGTGATGCAACACATGAAAAGGGGCCAGATTATAGGATTGATTTACCGATATATCTGACTTGGAATATGGTCGCCCATAAAGATATCAAAATCATTTCACTGGAATTCACTAAATTGAATCCCAATCTATTATGAGAAATAATTTTACATCGAAGATCCAACATTAAAATATTTTATTTAGCATTTTAAAACTTTTTAAAACTATCACATTTTAAATCGACCATTCTCGTGGATTATGATAATAAAAATTATTGTAATACAGGTTTGAACAACAATCATTTTATTTTTTTAATAGTAGAGCGCTATATAGATGATAGAATGATCTTTGTGTTGTTTACGAAACTACAGTGGATGGGACGGGCCGTCTAACTTGAAATTGATTTTACCAAGAAATGCGACTTCCAGATAAGTCGCATTCTAAATTCTACAGGAAAGTCAATTATACTCCAATCTGGCCCCATTTTATATCATTAATAGCAGAATTTTATACTGATCATGGTGGTATACATAACTCCATTCACACTATGTGGTCCCTTTTCATATGTCACATCACATATATTGACTGATGTAAATTCCATGTCTTATTAGCCTGTGGCATGACATTATTGATTTTCAGTGGTTACAAAGATGTATGATTATTATGAATAGATTTGGTAATAATTTTTCAGTATGTGTGTGTGAAGGTCTTCTGTCGTAAGTGTGCTACATTTTTATATTTTTGTGCAATATAATTGGAAATGAATACTTAGCCAATAAATATTGCAAATCTTACAGAAACATTTTGTTTGTAATTTACAAACCAGCATCAAGTCATTACACTTATGCATACTCGAGATGCAGTAAATTAACAATTGAACCTACAGTAAATTAACAATTGAACCTACAGTAAATTAAAAATTGAACTTTAAACTGTTCAGTTTTTAATTATCTGTAGATGACAGTAGAGGTGGCGGACGAGGAGGAGGAGGAGGATTTGGGTAAGTGCACATAATACTTTGTGTAAGGTCAGACGATAATCTAAGAGACATGTTTCAACTAAAAAGGTATTGTCTGGTATGATACATTGCCTAGAAAATGCAGAATAGGAAGAAAAAATATGCCTTGATTGGAGCCTGCTGATCATATATAGGTGTGCAATTTGTTTAGTCTAAGATGAGATTTACCAGTCTGGTTACTGCAGACCTGTGGTAAAAAGCTCTTGCAAGGTTTGTGGTCCAGAGTTGAATGTGGTAGTCTGTGCCACTTGTGGTCGGGATTAATTTAAATTGAAAGTAAGAGTAAGTGATGTGTTGTAATGTACTGTAATTCTACAGGTTAGTGCAACAAGCTTAGAGTACCTGTAAGGTAAGGCAGTGTGGTGTTGTTAGCTCGAGATGTTACTCTTCGGTGTAGATCAGTCGAGGTGGCAAGTGAGCTAACCTTGTGCTAGACAAAATGTTGGGTTACTAGAATACTAGTACAATTAACTGAGCAATGTAGCGCACAAGTAATTAAAATTGAGTATAACCGTGCTACACGGAGTGTTACTGATAATTTGTGTGTTCAAAGGTTGTTTGTTATACAGGTTTCTGACACAGATTGGAAACAAATCGAGATTTAAGATTAAAAATTTAAAATATCTTAGTAGAAGGAGAGTTTAACATCTAGTGCATGCATGCAATTTGGCGCCTGCAAGTAATGGTGAAATAAGAGGTATAGTGCATAACTGAGTGTGAATCTGCATAAATTGAAAGTTTGTTGTCGGGGTGTTCAAATGCTGAATCGGTATCTGACTTCTTGGTTCGGTTTTAAGGGAGTGTAAATATGGGAAAGCAGAGTTTACTTAATCTGACAATAAATTGAGGAATAAAGGTAAAAGGCCTTTCGTGGTCTGCTTTGAGCAGGTTCATAAAGTGTGTCACTCTTGAGTACTAATCACAACAATGTAAATGGTGTCTTGAAAATTGACTGCTTAGGAAAAATTTGAGTTTTTTAACTGCAAAAACACAATCTAAAGTAAAGTCTGGTGTATGTGTTGAACAAAATTTCAAGCTTGGTGCTGATGGTTAAACAAATTCACTAGAAAAATACACAAGTGTATACCGCGCCTAGCTGTATGTTGGCAGCTGATGTAGACTATTGGGCTACCACAGAAAGGTGGCAAGTAGGCAACAGGCAGTTGCAGCAATGGAAATCTGTATCCAAGAGACCAGCATTTGAAGAAAACTGAAAAAGACGAACGCTTGTGACAACACAACATGATGAAGGGTTCTGTCAGACCCTTGAGGCAACACGATGCACTCGCCCATATGCCAGGCCGACACAGTTTGTCTGGTTACTATAGTGAACAGCCAAGGCGTGCTGGTTGCATTCTGTGTCGGCTTGGTTATATATGGCAGTGCTTGTTTCTTTACAGCAGAGGTAGAGGCAGCGGAGGTCCTAGAGGAGGTTTTGGTGGTAAGTGGGTGTTCAGTGTAAAAACATTCATAGGCCACAGTTCGTGTTGTTAACGTTGTTGATTGTAACGTACTATCGTAATTCAACATGGTTTTAATGTAAAAGTTCATTATATCTACTACTTTGTTCTGATGTTACTAATTGCTACAGTTGTGGCAAAGGATATCTCGCTTGGTTGTCTAGTACATGGGAAGCTGTCGATGGATTCAAGTATAATTGTACCACAATTTTTTTGGTCTTTTCAAATTATTCATCATTTAATTTAGTCTTAGCAGTCTCTATGCTAGATTTGTCAGGTGTTAAGTCTGTGTTCGGTAACTGACAGTATTTTATGCGGGCTCGCTCATGGGAAGCTTGATTAAACACAAATTCAAACATATTTAATTGCAATACTTTGGGCCGTTGGTTCATTTTAACACGTTGAGCGCGAAGACAAATATCTTACATACTCTAGAGAATCTAACTGACCATTCGATGACCCCCCACAGTAGTGACACCGACGGGTCTATTGTTCTCCGACGAACATA
>JAQFXW010005880.1:0-10137 GCA_034693945.1 Dendrobaena attemsi
ACATTTTATTAGATCAGATGGATTGGAAAAGGAAATGATGTTGGCTTGTGGAGAGGGAAGGAGACAACAGGGGCGACCAAGGAAAGAATGGATGGATGAGATACACGAAACATCTGGAATGAATTTGGCAGAACTAAAAGACGCAACATCAGAAATAAAGAAATGGAGAAGCTTCATCATGACGGTCGCTGGAGTTCAAAGAACTGACAGCACAAGGTGACAAGGTGATGAATTGAGGCTGACAAAATACAGCATTATTATTTGAAAGACCAATGTTTTGTAGAGTCATGCTTGCCAACACTAGCATTTATGTGTCTGAACTTCTTTATTATACATATTAAAGACATTTATCAATTTGTAAATTTCAGTTGATATCACCACGGATGATAGAAGTTATTTCATGCACCTAGTGAATGCTATGAGTGTCTGTGACTCAAATGCATACTTCTATCCTCGACTTTTTCCACTGGTTTGTAAAATATTATTTATTTGCTAGTTCCTTAGCGTAACTACATCAATTGCATTTTTTTCAGAAATGTTACAGACGTATCTTTGTTTGTTACATTTGTGGTTGTGCCTTAGAAGGCTTCCTTCATTTCCTTTATGTGCCCAACTGCCCATGCCAAACATGTTCAAAGTTGGAATGCCTCCAAATGCATGGTGTTTGTTGATAAGTAACAATCTGTCAATACTGACTTGTCTTGAATATCTGCCTCGTTTGCTGCTGCAGCTAATTAACCTAGCCTAGATCTTATATATTTTATTTTATTTAAGTCGCACAGGAAGCCTGTTTTCGTACAGAACTTGATAAACACTTACAAATAATATAATCTACCACTCACTCAACAAACAAACCACACTAAGTGTCTCAGAAGTGTTGTGACTTTGTGCTATGATATTACTTTCAGACACTTTATGTATTATGTATAATTTAAACAGAAATATGAAACTAATTTGATATTTATTCCAAGTAAAATTATATGTTTTATAGCACGAGATGGATCTAAACTCGCAGTCTTTGCCGTCGCCAATTCGCTGTTCATATGAGAGATTGCGTGACAACGGAGTCTATTTGCTGGGTAAGAATTTGTAGATATTTGAACTGAAATGAAAATAATGCATTAGCATTCAAAGAGACCACTTTTTTAAATGTGATGTTAAAGGAAGTTTTAGTGTAACATTGATATGCATCTTGTAACCTTTTGGAACTCTCTTTTGTCCACATTGTGAAAATTGGGATTGACAGTAAGAAGCTAGCTGCAACAGTTGTTTATACAGCATGGTCTATTCATTTATAAAATAATTCTAATTTCTAGCTTAACCATTTGAATCCGAGACCTTGAAAATCGTACCGAAATCATACTGCTATAGCGGGGATATTGGGTTGAAAGGATTAATATGTGTTTCTGAACAATGTTAGCTGTCTCAATGCTTCTAGGAGAATGTAGAGATCATCTTAATGCCTGTCAATATATTTATTCAGTTTAAATATCTATAGAGCTCTTGATAAGGTGTGTCAATATTTTACCTTTAAGAGGCGAAATTGACCAACACCCTCAAGATTTTGTACAGGGCCAGAATGTTAGTACTTGCACCCAATTAATGTTGGAAATATTGTGCTCTCAAGTTTTAATTTTGGAAATATTTTACTAGAAAAGTGTGTTGCTTATTAGGAGCATTGATTTGACTAAATTAAACTGGTCAAATGTTGTCAATTTTCTTTTCATTGTGCTAACGATAACTGTAATTTTCTTCCTCTGGCATATTCTTTCACTTTGATCATATGTGGTCATATCTTGTCTTTCTTTGTTTCAGGCCTCTATTGCCATCTACTGAATCTGCATTCACTTGTCTGTTCTGGTTTCAGAGAATGGACTAATGATGTTTATGTGGATTGGTCTTGGCGTCAACCCTGACTGGGTGCGCAATGTGTTTGGAGTGTCATCAGCTGCTCAGATCGACATTGATAAGGTATCACTTGCTATTTGATTGGTATTGCATAGTTGGAATAATTTAAGCTTAGTTCTGTGGATACTTGAGTTTAAGTCCTAAGTTCGGGCTGCTCCATTCTATATGGCTCTGCATTAAAGTTGGGACAAAATTAGCCTATTCTGAAATGTTCAGATTAGCCAATTCTGAAGTGTTTAGGTAATTTGATGTTGATCAATAGCTTTAATGTACTTGCTGTTTTCTTTCAGACAAGACTTCAAGACCTCGACAGTCCACTGTCAGTTCGCGTTAGAGGCATAATTAAGCGAGTCAGAGAGGAGAGACACCGACACATGAAGGTTAGATAACATGAAACCTTTTCAAAATTTGATGATGTAAACGATGACAATGTGAATTTTAAAATATCATAAGACTGATATAGTGAAGTATCCTTAGCCGAAAAGCTTTGCTGTGGATAATGCTGCATATATACAGTATTTTATTGTTTCAATAAGTGGATGGTAGAAGACTCAAGTCACTCATATTCTCTCTAGAAGTCTCAGAAGCCGATTGTTTTTGTCGGTGACTTTGTACATTAGAACAGTGATGCAAACATGATGTCAGCTCGGACCGGTGGGATTATAATATTGCACTGAATATATACCATTTAGTTGACATTAAGTTATATTAACATGCTTTTATTGTACTTTCAGCTGATCATTATTAGACAAAGGGACCGCCTGGAACCAGTATTTCAGATGTATCTTATGGAAGACCGAGGCAGTGGTGGCAGCTCATCTTATGTTGACTTTCTTTGTCATATTCACAAAGAAATTCGTAATTTGTTATCATAGGTTGATGGTCTTCATATAGATTAAGGTCTTGTCATGTCACGTATCAGCATAAAGTTGCTCGATGGTCAGTTGATTGATTGTCAACATGTGATTTAAAATCTCTATTACAAGTTACATTAATATTGTTAAAAAATTGCAAGCAATTGTTTCTCTGCAAGATACAAAACTGTAATATGTATTACTCTTGCCTGGATATCCACTATATTTCTGGTCAAGTGTTTGAATGGATAATCATCAGTTGTAAGTCTCAATACAGTAATGCCATGTTAAAAGAAGGTTGCTGATGAATTTTTATGCCTATACATAAACAGACTTCTATAGGAAGTTCATAGGAACTATCTGGAAACATTACTGATTGTAATTTGGTACTCCTGATTTTGACAACCGGTACAAGTCGCCTAATTTGCTTTAAGAATTAGACTATATGACATGCAGTCATTATATGGTAACTGTTGTTTTTTATAAAAATATATAAGATGAAAACCAATTCAATGAAAATGACTCCATGACACATTGATAATATTGTTGGCCCTCACTGAAGCAGAGCTCTTCAAATTAGATTTTCTCATACTATTTGGTATTTTTAAATGATTTCACATCGGGTAAACATTACGGAACATGGAAGTCCTTTCCTACAGTTGCCTGATGGGCTTGTGATGCTAATGGTTCTTGTGCAGATCAGTCTTGCATTCAAGATCTAGACGGTTGTTTTGAATTGATTGGTATTAGTTCTGTTTGTAATTTCGAATGTAAGACTTGTCATTGGGTGCTGCTGCAGTTTTCCAGTGCCTGATCATCTAATTAATATGAATGGTCAAATTCTGAAAGTAAAGCAAATTGATTGCATTAGTATGTGAATTGATGCTGTAAGTTTTAAGATTATTCAATCAATAGGCAGGTGTGTGTTTGTTGAGTATTGCATTTACACCAAGATAAAGTTATTGGAACACTAAATATTGAAAACGTGCACTAGGCAATCATTCTACTTGGCCATGCTGTACGAACACTATAAGTGCATGTAAACATTTCTACAGCAGAACTCTAGGTTTACAGCAATTGCACTATATTTGTACAGGCACATATTATGTGTACATACCTAAACTGTACATTTTCATGTAGTATATTTCTAGCATTGATTGCTAAAAGTTACCTAACAATGCAGAATATTTGATTTCAGATTTATTGCCTCCTATTATTATTAATATTATTATTAACATATAGGCATTTGAGTTTCACAACTCGCAGTGCCAAGGCGGTTTTGTGAATATACATGAATGAACATTACAGTTGCAAGTCTTTCCTAAAGTGATCAATTGATGTATGACTAAACCAGGTGATAGCTACCTGTACCTTGTCCAGACAGATGGTCCTTCAAGTGCGTAACACCCTGTGCCAAACACTGATGCCATATGTGAGATGTCTCACAATTGCTGTCTGAGTCTGTGCTTCTTGTCATCTGATGGTTATACAGTCATACAATAAAAATCTAGAAGCCCAACTTGTGGATTTCTGTGAATAGTGATGTTGTACCAGAGCACTTGTGTGCTTTAAGTAACTCAGAAAGGCGCTTCAGCTCAGTTACCTGGGAATCACCACACAAAATAACGTCTGTTAAGTTCAGCAGAAAACATTGCTGAACTGTAAAACAGTTTAAGATGCTAACGATCATAATTATGTCAGATGACATACTGATTACCTGTTGTCTGCCGTCATCTGCATGGTGGTACGTCTACTATTGTTTTTTTTTACTTAAAAGCTTTTTCTTTGGAAAATTTGTCATCATTCAAATAGGCTGTATAATAATGAACTGATTAACCACAAATCTATTTCTTATAGTTGTATGAATTTATGGGGTTGTATGTTCACCATAAGGGTGCCATGACTGGCACAAAGTTGTGGTCTGTGACTGAGATACAGAATTTATAAGTAATTTTTATTTTAAGTGGTACCACAATAGTGATACTGGTACCTTAGTCTCAATCGGTTAAGAGCTGCTGTTTTATCGCATCTGATCAACAACATAGGCCTACTGGTGCAGGTTCAAATATGCTGAAGTGTAACAACTTTGGGCCAGTCGCCTAATAATGTGGAGGCTTTTTTAATAATGCAATTGATATTGATTACATTGCTGCAAGAACTTGTGGAGAACCTGCAGCTTGTGATCAGTCTGATTTAAATTGAGTTAGGAGCAACCATCAAAGTACCCTTCTTCCCTTCCTACTCTATCAACAAAACTTCTGCCATATATATGACTCGTAAAATTATGAGTTCTAGAAACAAGACTTAAGTGTACCTTGAAGGTTCATATATATATGTATATATATATATAACCACACTTCTTATTGACTCAAGTGTAAAATTTCACAGAAACAATTTTTTAGCAAATAGACTGACAATGAAGGCAATGGGAGAAACCTAAGAGGGCCAAGGCCCTGCTAACAACGGTCAGTCACCCTAAAATAAGGTACAGAGCATATTTAAAAGAAGGCAATCATGGTATATATAATAAGGTGAAAAACTAAGAAGTTAATTAGTTTTGGACTTAACTAATTAACTAAAACACACCATAAGATGTAAGTACTCTTGGAAAAGATGTAGATAGCGAAGATGCAGTGATGCCAAGCAGATCATCAACGAAAAGCAATGGATGATAAAGTACCATGGTGATTCACTTATTCTTGTTATGTTATAAACTCATTCCATCTTTGTTCAAAAATTAATCAATCAATAGTTAGGCCTATCTATCGAACCAAAACTCAGTTAAAACAAGCAAATGAGAACAGGAAACTCAGAACAGTAACAAACATCAAAACATAAATCCTATGCAACTAAACTGCCTATAACAGATTAAGGATTTTTCAGCCTTACATTATTAAAATAAAATCTTTCGTAGACTTCTTCATAAATCTAATTAAAAGGAGTGCATTTCTGTTTCTGACATGTAAGCAAAAGAGGTGGGATTCTCTTGTTCACCAGATGGCCACTCTCAACCTAGTCGAAGGAGTGTCAGTTCTGTGATCGTTGGTCCATGGTAATAACTATGCCTTGGTCTTTCCGTTGTAGTACAAATTAGTTAGTACTTCATCTTAGTTAGTACTTAATTGTAATTACAGAACAAAATAATGATATTCTGAGATTTTATTCGCACGTGGTGGCAGAATTGTTTTTTCGAACAGGTCGGATTTAATTTTGAATACTGAAAACTTGTAAAAAGTACTTGTTGTGTTGTGTAAGTTCATATGAGTGGCTCGAGGGATAGGCGAACATTTAGAAACGGGGTCTTTCTCCCACGAGTCGTATGACTGTCAATCGCCGAGTCCAATAGGCGGAGGTTCATCCCTATTGGTCCGCAGATATAGACCGCGGAGTATTGTTGGAGTACGCATTAGATAACAGACCGAATCCCACGTGTGGGCGGTGTAGCACCTGCTGAAGACAGATGGGGAATCGGCGATATGTAGTGGATGTTTATGCCGAGGTTCCGCAGAAGGAAATCGACCCCGTTTCTAAATGTTCGCCGAGAGATTTTCATCAAACGATTATTATACTGTTTTAAAGTCATAATGTACAGTTGAAAAAGTGACATTGTTGTTATATCAGGGGAAATGTGTACACAGAAACCTCTGTGTGACTGTACATGAACTATATCAAGTAGAGTGACCGCGTGAAGCGACGCCATGACATCCTTCAAGAAAGACTGGCAAGGCAAAAGTTACCAAAGCATGAAGTCGATTATGGCATACACATACACGCATACATGGCCAGGATTATAATTTGTGTTGTCTATAAAAATATTTGGCTGAATTAAAATTATAGTACCTGAGAGACCCGCCCCGTCTCGTCGCCGCCCCTGCGGCACACAATTCAGTTGCGACTCATGTGCAAAACACATGGGACCCCATTTCTAATAGATAGCCCCTTATTGTACCGTGTGTTATGATTGGCGCTGTCAATAGGAACGATGGGTAGAGTCTCCAGCAAGGTCAACAACACACAGACTTCGGTAATATTTGCTAGCTTATCTACACTATTAAAATAGAAAGTTGAAAGTTATATTTTGACCAACCAAAACATGACATAACTGCTTATACGGCAGAAGCTTCCGCCATTGCGATTTTCGGCGGAAGCTTCCACAATAAGATCGGACAGAAATTACTACAGATGACATAACCTCTGACTATAAACAACCCCTAACCGACCGTGATAATGCAAACTATTACAGCCGCCATATTAGATATGAAAGTAGTACACATGACATCATGTGGTTCGTCACATGATGCCACATGGTCGGACCATAATACTACGTTCATTGGTTTCACCTGAGAAGTAATTATTTTTGTGCTTTGGGCAGCAGAACCTTCAGTGGCAGAAGATTTATCCAATTGTATATTTAGTGGCTCTGAAACATTCCCTGCACGTAAATTCATCCACATAAAATGGGATAAAACTCTTGGTAGTCCAGTTCATGCATCCTAAAATCTCTCCATTGGCTTAAAATACCAGAGCGAATCCAATACAAAGTCCTTTCACTAACCTATAACACACTTCAAACCTCCCAGCCTTGCTATCTTCGTCACTTGCTACAGTCCAGACACTCCATTCAACCCGCTTCTCTTCCGTCCTCGCACTCCACTGCCCCCCAGTCACATTGTCATTAAAATTCGCAGATCGCTCCATTTCCATAGCCATTCCATCTATTTGGAATAAGCTCCCACCAACATTATGACACATATTTGACCAATCTTCTACTCTGAAGCCTCACTTCATCAGGCTTCAGGTATTGACTTACGGGCCCGGGTTGGACCCTTTGAACGGATGAGTATCCAGGCTCACGTTCACTGCGGTCTATTTCTGAGGACCAATAAGTACTAGCTTCCGTTGTTAGGACCCAGCCAATAGCAGCACACAACTCAGTTGTGACTAATGTGCGAAATACGTGGGACTCGTTTCTTATAGATCGCTACATATAATGGGTTAGAACTGTCATTAGAAACAGAAAGGCGATATGGGTCATTTTTATACAATTTTTAGTGATACAGTGGTATTTCCTTTTCGATTCGGGGTGTCTACCTGAATTGTTGAAACCCGAAATGCCAAAAGCGCTAAAATTTCTAAATATGCCGATTCGCCGAAGGGGTCTTTCTAACAAGCGTCCAATTTTCCGAGAATTAGAAAATGAATTTTTTGTCTATCATCAAACACAGCCTGTTCGATGCATTCCTTGATGATGGATTAGAACTGTCATAAAAAAATATCACACAATATTGGTGATACGGTTTTCTGCGATTCGTGTGTTCGGTGATACGGTCTCTCAGATATTGCTTAGCTGTTTAAAAAAAATTGTTCATATATCCTGCTACACATTTTGGAGTGTATGTGTATATACCTTTGCATTACTATAGCTACTTTTTAGAGCCTCTCAAAAGCATTTACAAGTATTAGTGTATCATATGAGAGATATGGCAGGCTTATGTGAAAAATGGTCTTATAGCTGGATAAGGTTAATTTTTTTTGGCATAAGACAGCCAATTTCCACATGGTAAACATTTTAAAAGGGGGTGCGCCTGTTTTTCACATAAGTTGTATGCTAACATTTGTGTCTACCCGAATCGTCGAAACCCGATTGGCCAAAAGCGTTTCAATTCCGAGATAGTCCGATTCACCGAAAGGTGTTATCTAACAGGCATCCGTTTTGTGAATAACAATGTGAAAGGAGATTGGCTGTCTTAGGCCGAAATAAATTAATGGTGTGTTTCCGGTAACAGACGTTTTATTACAGGTTAGGTAGAAAAATTTTGTTGGGGGTAAAATATTTTTTCTGCGATTCGATTTCACCATTTTGCATTTAACTCATGCTCGGATACACTGTGGCTAAAGCCTGTAGCTATAAAATCATTGATTTTGGTTTCACCTTTGTTATATGCCATTTTTCAAATTTGTAACCATGTTTGAAGTTTGACCATTTGGATAGTGATAGAAGTCTATTTTTGTGCTTCAAATTTAAAGGAAGAATTAGAATTTTTTTTAATTGTTATTTAAAATTCTTATTTAAAAAAATTCATTTGAGTCACCCCAAAAACAGTGACTCGGCGGATTACGGGAAACACAACATTATTTCTGTTTGGCCTTATGCAAGCATGTAATGAACCCCTCAGTTAGAACCCCTCTTTCTGATTGACAGTTGATGTACAAGTGTACATGTATTTATAGGGTCTAGATTGTGCTAACATTTAGTGGAATGGCACTTTGTCATTAGATTGTTATTTTTTGCTTTTGGATTCTATTCTGGCTGTCTGGGTGTGACTTAAACATGCTCTTTCTCTCAAATTATTCACTTTCATCACAATCGTTAAGATGTAAATGGCGACATGATTATAGTTTGCCATTATATAAGCAGATGTATTGTCATTTCGTAGTTTTTGTTGTCTATTGCAGGAAGTGTGTTAACTCGAGTCAGTGAATGGCGACGGGGAATGGTTATGGCAGAGGAGGCCGAGGTGCAGCGCTGCTGCAGCTCCTCAGCAATCCAGTTAGACGACCTGGTGACAGTGCAGATCAACCCCGTGAAGGGCCTGCTCAATCCGTCGCTCCTTCACAGCCTGGTCTGTTACATGCCAGTGCAAGTGCTGCTGATCCTTCACAATCTTTCATTGCACCTCAACAGTCTGCTGCTGTGTTGCAGTCGACAAGTACAACAGATTTACCGGCTGTTCCTCCGGTTAGTTTACTTTCTGTGCGTTTCTCTCCGTTCATTTTTGCTTACCTACACTGAAAAACACACTGAAACCCTTTTGATGTCCTTAGTCATAACTCATCATCCAGTTCCGCTATGCATGTATTAGAGCTGTGCCGATACTAATATCGGTATTGAGTTGCTCATGGTACTAATAATTATTGGTATAATTTGTATCGGCCAGTCGTAATTGGTGCCGATACGAATTACAAAAATATTTTTCCGCAGTTTTTAATTTAATAATTGGTTTTACTCGGTATCGGTATAATCGGTAAATTGTGATTTCGGTACAGCTCTAGTCTAGCTTGTATTGTAGGTCTGCGAGTGTAAATATCTGTTTACTACATGAGCTCTGTCTTAATAAGTAATGCGGTTTTTATGATTCTTGTCCTTTGCAAGGCTAATTTAACACAAACAGCTTTGCTAGCATTCAGAAAAGATGGTATTGGACCATTGGTAGATGGCCTGATCAGTTTTTTTTCTAGGGATGTTAGGCGGAAACTGGAAAAACGGTTACCTCATTCAAAAACAGTAACCGGTTTTCATTTTTGTGATTATATTATTATACGCCTGGCAGATCACTTCGTGAAGCATCTCTGTCTGGTCGGCAATCGAATTTCA
>JAQFXW010005881.1:0-10137 GCA_034693945.1 Dendrobaena attemsi
ACGGGCGACTTATTCTGTCTAGACGACATTTCTACGGGCGACTTATTCTGTCTAGACGACATTTCTACGGGCGACTTATTCTGTCTAGACGACATTTCTACGGGCGACTTGACGACATTTTGATGGCCTGACGAGCAGACAATTCTAAGCTCTGCTGCGGTTCTTTAAGCTCCATTGTTAGAGGTTGGTGCGAGGAAAACACGACTCTCGCGAATCTGCAATTTAGACAATTTCAATTGAAAACTGCACATTGAACAGAAAGCTAGAAACCCGAGTTGGGATTTAGACAAGACCCTGATGGTAGACTCAGTCCTCAATCGCTTGTCTCGGCGACGTTTTGAAAATGAGATGCAGAATTAAATGTTCAACTAATTGGGCGCGTTGCTCTTAGTATTCTAGTTGTCTGGGGAGGGGTTTGGACGACCCTCAGTTAAGCGGGGAAAACAGGTTGAAGATCAGCTTCTAACCTCTCAAATACTTTTGGAACTCCAAAAAGGGAAAAGAAGAAGGGGAAGAGATAACGCTGATATTTACCGTGATAAAGCAGGACTTTGATTGGGAAATACGAGCAATGACTAAAAAATAATCAGTCTTTTGGGTTTATACATGCCTCCGATAGTTCAGACAACTTAAACACTGCTTGCACTTCTCTAATAACATCGTCCTATCGTCATTCATGGCACTTTATGTTTAGGGGAGAGTCACCCAAAGCGCGCCCCTTTTTAGTTTCGAGCTTGTAGCATCATAAATAATACCACTATGAACATGAAAAGTATGCCTTCTACAAGAGCCATTATTGCAGAAAGCATGTGCATTGCCAAAAATTATAAATATACAGCTGGAACAGATAAATGCATTAATTTATAATTTATAATTTATGATGTCGACGAAGGTGTGCTTTTCCTACAACCATGCAGCAGTCTTTCAGTTTGAGTTGTCCTTAAACAAAGATTATTTTTACTTATTTGTATAATTGTAGCGATGCCAGGAAGAGTATGCGTTGGCCTACATAATGACAAATTATAATTGACCATTAATGTAGACCTAGACCACTTGAAGAGCACCAGATAAATCAGCGTCACTCCATGTGCTTTCATATTACATAATAATTATGATGTTATATTAAATAGACCTAGTTCTATGTTATCTCTCGCCAGGATATTGATCGCCAGAGTAGGCCTAAACTATCGTGGAACGTAGTGTAGTGGTGAAGGTCGCAGCCTTGCAACCGAAGGGTCGCGGGTTCGAATCCCACTCACCGTGTAAGAACCTTTAGCAAGTCCTTCATTCACAATTGCTGATGCGCTTCGGCGTGTAAAACTCCGACACACCTTCGGGATGTAGTCGGGACCGCCTCTGAATAGTAGTGGATTGTAAGAGGCGTTATAGAAATACACACATACATACATACATATCGGGTAAACTAACTGTTATCGTTTTGACGAAATAAATTAGTTCATTTCGTCCATTACACTACCATTTCACGAAATTAAACTTATTTCATAGCTACACCGAGTACACTCATCCCGCTTCTTCTTCTAATAAAATATTATGAACATTTTCATCGCTCATGCTACTTCTTGTCCTACGAACATCTTAATCCCTCATAGCGAAAGATATTGGCCTGTATACGCGATAACTAATTCCGTTATTGTAGGCCTCATAATTATGCGAAATGAGAAAAATAATTAATTCCGTTAAAAGAATATTGACACTATAGGCCAGACGCTAAAATATTCTATGTTGTTTTGCAGTCGTAAGCCTAATGTAACTCCATTAGGCTACGTGTAGGCCTGTTACCTGTATACCTCTTTCTGCCTTTCAGTTCTTATAATGTAATGCAGCACTACGTTACTCAGTTGCCAGATTTTCTACTTGTTAAATAAATTAACCTGATCTCGACTTGGGACTTTGATAAGCATTATTGTTGGTTTATTTTCCCAAACTAATGCAAATATGAGAGAAATGTAAATGCTCACCTCTACAAATAGGCCCTAAGCCCTTAGCCTAATTATCTGTAAAACTCTAATTTAAACGGTTTGCGATAAGTCCCACAGTCTACCACGATAGGCTACGAAATGTTTATTTAGACAAAAACTATCTGAGAAAAAGATTCCATTCGCACATTCTCAACATTAGAACTTAACAAAATTATTGAAACGTTGTTATGGCAACTCACCAGTTACGTGTTAATTGCGTCACAGACATTTTGTGTTCCGATAATTATACGTAGTCATACCACTCAATTGTCTAATGCAACAAACGTCACTATTTAGGCTAATAGGTCACTTACTTCATAATTCATATTATAGGTCTATTCAAATGAGCGACATTACACGGAAGGTTACACGGCTCAGGCCTGCAGCTTTGCCTTTGTTGGTCCTTCAGCCTGGAACCGTCTTCCTCTTGCCCAGAGGCAGTAGCTCCTCTCTCTCTCTCTCCGTCCGGGTTTCGCCGGTGCCTGAAGACTATGTTGTTTGCCTATGGCTTTGTTCCATCGGGTCGGGAGCGCCTCTGTTGAGTTCACTCTGCGGGGCGCTTTATAAATTCAGATTTACAATTACAATTACAATTCTTGAACTCCAATAGTTTCGAACTCCAAATAATTGTTAATTCCAAGTTATGAAGATGCTTTCTGTTTTTAGTTTTGCCTTCGATGCACGTTGTGACAGATCTTTGATCGTTCTAACGTTTGTTTAGGTTGAACGATGAGATGATTGACAGGATCCTTAACGACGCAGTCGCGGAGTCGTGTGCGTTGCTAAGACGACCGAAGACGATGGAACGCAGGGAACTGGAACGACTGCTCGCCTCCACTCCGGTCGGTCTCTTTAGCATCGTTCCACTTCCTACGAGACATAGTTTAGATCTCAACCTTTTGACACTCTTGCTGGAGTCGGGAGCACCTCTGAGTAGTCCCACTTGAAGAGGTGCTATATAAATTCTCGAATGAATGAATTCGGTGACCACCTTGAAACCTGAATTTGATGTGAAGAGGTCACTGTGAACTACGTGTATATCTTGTGTCACTGGTACACTATAATTGTGACCCTATAAATAAAAAGAAACATTTAAATAACCTAGGTCCCTTCTTAGGATCTGAAACCTTTTGTACCCAAAACGTTTTGCTCATTTACCGTGTGTATATATCTGCATGTTTTTTTTTATGTATATATGTGTGTATTTCTATTCCGCCCCTCACAGTTCACTACTATTCAGAGGCGGTCCTGACTACAACCCGAAGGTGTGTCGGAGTTCTACACGCCGAAGCGCTTGGGCAATTGTAAGTGAAGGACTTGCTAAAGGTCCCTATGCGGTAGGTGGGATTCGAACCTGCAGCCCTTCAGTTGCAAGGTGGCAACATTCACCACTACACTACCATGCCCCACAATTTCTCTTGTATTCAATCAATTTTATGGTTATGGTTGCGTTATTTTTCTTAAAATATTGAGCGTGTTATTATGAGTTTCATTTAGCCACTGAAATGAAGAAACGAATTATCTGTTTCTAGTTTAAGAAACATATGAACTCTTAGCGTTTTATCTATCTATCTATTTGGATATTTATAAAGCGCCTCTCTCAGCAGAGCAATTCAGAGGCGCTCAAAGCGTCGTTCGTGTCCTGATCAGAGTGAGCATTTGTGAGTTGGTTTCTGTTGTAGATGGCATCTGCTCGACTGAGCTTCCTGTTGGCGCTTCAGACGAGCATCCTCAAGCAGCTCATCCTTTGCGATGGAGATGCGGAAGAAGGAACTAAACAGCAGCAGCAGTCTGGTCTGGTGGCTGCTGCGTTCGGTGGCATCGATGAACCAGATTCGGGTCATCCTGTCGAGCATCTCCAGTCGCTCATCCTCGGCCTCTCGTCAAAAATCTTTGCTGCTGCAACTGAGGTCCGTATCATTTTTTAATGTTTTTATTTACCCATTTCTATACCGCCCCTTCAAATCAACTGCTATCCAGAGACGGTCCCGACTACAGCCCGAAGGAGTGTCGGGAGTTTTCACGCCGAAGCACCACGAGCAACCGTAGGTGAAGGACTTTCTCAGGGTATCTAGGCGGTGGTTCGGGTCTGAATCGAACTCGCGACCCTTTGGACGTATCGGTATAACTATGAGTTTTTATTAATTTTGTTATGTATTTATTAAGTTCTACTATCTACCAACCGTGCATCATTCGGTGGTGGTGAGCTGTGAGCAGCTATGACTGAAGGAGTCTTCTCTAGACTCTAACCTTCTGAGTGGTGCAGAATCGAACCCAATGCTCTCGGCGGCGTTATAACGCAAGCGGTTATAGCTTAAGGTCTAGTGTCCCACTGTCCATACTCTGCGTTGAACCCAGTGGCGCAACTAGGGTCTTTTGCGCCCGGGGACAATCCCGAAATTTGTGCCCCCTATCCTCAATTTTTGCCCCTATCCAAAAAAACTAATAACTTTTTTTAGTCATCACTTCTATTTTCGGAATTTGCGCCCATTTTTAGGCAAAATTAAGAAAAAATTATCAAATTTATGCCATTTCCGGAAAAAATCGCTTACATTTTTCTGATTTTGCGCTCCCCCAGCCCTGCGCCCGGGGACATCTGTCCTCCCTCGCCCCCCTAGCTACGTCACGGATTGAACCTAATGAGTGCTCAGTCCTGCAATTATCATTCAGAAAATAGGCCGAGGTTCCTCCACTTGGCTTTGTTACCATAATATTATAGTGCCATAATTCATGAAATGTGTTAGTTCCGTTGCTGCATTCTATCTGCAAATAATGCATGCGGCTGTAGTTTCATTGCCGTTATTACTTCGTGAATGATCCTGAAATTTATGTATTGTTTCTAAATGGTGCTTTGAGTTCTTCCGCTTAGTTCTCATTACCATGTTATTTATTAGAAAGTACTTCGTTCTGTTACTTTATTATCCGTAGAAGCTGCTCGACATTTCTTTTACAGCATTCGTAAAAGGTGTTTAATTTTGTTACTGTGTTATTCATTAAATGTGCTTACGTTCTGCTCTCTTATTACTTCATTGTTTGTAAAGGTGCTCGATGTTCTGCTCGAGTCTTGTAAGAGCGTGATCGAGCGTCATCCAACGGAGGTGGAGTTCTGGCTGCAGGGTCTTGAGCGTCTGACGAAGGCGACCGTTCTCGGCCATCTGGTGCCACTCCTTGTAACTGCGATGACGTCGCATCGTCTGCAGCGCCTTGTCTTTGCCGAGCGACTCATGACGCAGTTGGTCAAACTGGTCATCCAGTCCAGCCAGGTCGGAAGCTACTCTCGCTATTTATTATATGGGACGCGGTAGTGTAGTGGTGAAAGTCGCCGCCTCGCAATCGAAAGGTTGTGGGCTCGAATCCCACCCACCGCGTAAGGACCTTTAGCAAGTCCTTCACTCACAATTGCTGAAGCGCTTCGGCGTGTAAAACTCCGACACACCCTCGGGCTGTAGTTGGGACCGCCTCTGAATAGTAGTGGACTGTAAGAGGCGGTATAGAAATACACACATACTTACATACATACATACATACATACATACATATTATAAATACGGTATTCCATGTGTGTAATGATCCTTAACAGGAGGCCACATGAGTTCATTCATTCAGCCAACTCATTTCAAGAATTTGTATGACGCTCTCTCTGACTCGTTCAAGGAACCTCTGCTCAGAAGTTCTCACAGTCCAATCCTGCTTCGTGTTAGCATAAGTGTGTATTTGCTTGAAATGGGTTCAATTAATCGCAGGACATTTGTAAACGTCATTGTCTATTTCTCATCTTCTGTTGACAGAGCGCTCTTCTGCTCAAGACTTCGGCCACTTTAGACTCCGGCGCAGAAACGTCCGACAATTCTCTCCCCACCGATAAACTTGGACGGTAAGATCTTCGTTCCATTATATGTGTGCAATCCATATTCAACTTGACTACATAAATAAAATGTTGATATTGAAGCATGTGTATAACGCATCCTTAACAAGAAGTGGGATGCAGGAATAAAGCATTGATATTAAAACAAAAAGTGGAACGAAGGAATAAAATATTCATTATAAACGGAAGCGGGATGAAGGAATAAAATGTTTATATTGAAACAATAAGCGGGTTGATATATAGTCCAATGTAACTAATAAATCGTAGTGTGAAAGCATTGTCACTTTGAAGTTTATCGCAAGGTAACGCAGGGGCGTAATTTTAGTATAAAAAGTAGGGGTACACATTTATTCTCCGAGATTACCATGGTCTAAAAAGTGTAGGGGTACAATGTATTCTCCAAGTTTACTTTCGTATAAGAAGTTGGAGTGTAATAAAATTGCTTCTTTCATGGATTTACTACATCAGAACGCTCCAAAAGGTACAATTAAAACATATGGAATGACATTTTGTTATTTTTTGTTTGAAAAAGTGGGGGGTACTGTACCCCAACTTCAAAAAGTGGGGTAAATGTACCCCTTGTACCTCCCACAAATTACGCCTATGGTAACATGTTCTGTGCTCTTTTGTCAGCGCGCAATTGACGGGCGTGTTCTACTGCGTGCAATTGTCGGCGCGCTTTTGTCAGCATTCTTGCGTCGGCGCGCAATCGTCCTGTGCGCAAATGACAGGGTGCCACAATTTGCACGCAGTTTAATTTTATTCGTCTGACTTTGGATTCCTCGCAGCAGCCTTGGTCTGAACGAAGACGACGAGGGATTTCTGACCGGATTACGGATTCCCGCTCCGTGGACGTCCGGCAAAACGATCGAGTCGGTCCATCCCGTGCGAGACAACTACAGGTTTCGCGAGACGGTTCACATCCCGGGAGCGAAATGCCTCTTCATGCGATTCGATCCGCGCTGCGCTACGCAATATGACTACGACAAGGTATCGATTGGATATAATATGCGATCGGCTATTGCTGTGTGAGATTGAATTGAATTAAATAGATCTTAACATCTAATTAAATTAAGACAATAATAATAGGCGTAGAAAACCCCTCTTAAAATAACATAATTAGTCAAATATTAGTAGATAGATAGTGATAAGTATATTTACATATAACATAATATAACATAATATAGTAGTTGAGTTATGGGGATCGCCACATAGGAATTTATTTCCCATGTGCCTGAGCATTTAAGTTGCGTTTAGGAACTCGTACGATCGTGAGGGGCTGGCTATTATGGCATCGACTAAGCTGAAGTTGTGATATTTTGTAGTAATGGTGTGGCTGTAGTAGTCGTTAACCCTTTAGAGGCTCGTGTGACAAAAGTCGACTCTAGGGACGGATATTCAGCCTCCAGAGAGTTAAGGGGTTGGAGTAATGATGGGCAATGACTAAGATGATGAAGCTGTGGTATTTTTTATAATGGCGTAGTCATAGGAATGCGTATCGTGGTGTGTTGCGAATGGGGCGGAATAGATGCCTGGAAATTGAAGACGTTTCGAGACCCTTCAGATATCCTCCCACGAATGCAATGTGTGGTGGACGGTGTAGTGGTAAGGTCGGTGCCTTGTTACCCAACAGTTCCAGGTTCGAATCTGCCTCAAGCCATTGCATCGGACCTTGAACAAGATTTTCAGTTGCAATTTGCTCTGTGGACAGGTAATTTTTAATAATGAACTGAAACGGAAGATCAGGGTAAACTGAACGTTTTTTCCCCAGGTGGTGTGTAAATGAGGTGCTTTGACACTGTAATTGAGAGTAACTCTGAACCGTTTATAGTAGTAGTTTCATCAGTTTAACGACAGCTTATGACAACAGAGGCCGTTGCCGTCGGGTAGAAAAATTTGGTGAGCGTTTTTCAGCTTAACCGTTTATACTGCGGGAAACTCTTTATAGATACTCAAATACAATGCATGATGTGTGAATCTGAGCTGCATTGACTCGTGACCTTGTCTTAATCTCTCAGCTCGTTCTCTTCGCTGGACCGAATACTGGCTGCCGTAAGGTCGGCGAGTACGGCGGAAACACGTTCGGATACGGAAGCAGAAGCGTTCTCGGTTCCGGTTGGCCGAAGGATCTCATCAAGGTAGGACGATAACACCCAATCCCATCTCTAGCTGTTCTTGCTGTAAATTCATAAGGCTTCAGATCAGTACAGAAGATTTTACTACTTATGTTTGAACCAGCGTAGATAAAATCTCCTTTGTCTTGACCGCTGTCACTTGAGCGCCTCCGTTTCTTTCCTCCACAGTTTCGTAAGCACCACGAACCTGTGTTATTCTGCAGTGGTCGTACCTCTTGGGTCGGTAGTTCAAGCTGTGATCTTTTCCTTGGTGCTATATAAATATTATTGTTTCCTATGTTGTGCAATGAGAACCCGTTATCCAACTGTTTTCAACCTTTTCAGACTCATGAACCTGAGTTCTGTGCCTCAGTCACAGACTACCACTTAACATTTTTTCCGCTGGCACGTAAGTAAGTAAGTAAGTAAGTAGCCTTTATTTACACCTGACAAGCACATATGCATTACGCTGTGTTTTACAATTCGCATACAAACGAAATGTAAACATTCAGTGTCGAGCACTCGTTATAAAATCACGTAAATTATTTTATGTAATACTGAATATAATACACACTACTACCCCATAAGTTTGTAAGATTGATATAACTATGAAATTTTGTAGCATTCAGTAATGAAAATAATGCGCCTAATTTACAAGAATTTTCATTAAAAAATCAGCACAATATTAGATTTGGCTGCCAATGCCATCTAGTTATTGAAATGAAAAGAGATGAGTAAAATTAACATGATTTATCGGTTCCTAATAAAGAAATGTATTGACCGATACGGGTGGAATGTGTTTTGTGTGTTGTTTAGGTTGAGGGCGACACCGTGACGTTCTCATTTGAGATGAGGAGCGGTCGGGAACACAACACCCCAGACAAAGCGCTCTGGGGTTTCCTCGTAACGGTCAAGGCACAGGTAAGAGGACGATGCGCTTTCGAGTCGAGACACATCGGAATATTTGCTTTGAAGTTCTCTATTGGTGTGGATTTGCTTGGTTAATAATGAACTGGACAACATTTTACTTTATTCTGAGTTTTGATGAAAGACGGCCCGCATAGCACGATACGCAGGTCGGCTTCACAGCAGGTCCGACTTAAACTTCGGAATAAGAGTGGACGAGATTTCATTATCGGCTTGATTAACTACTAGCCCATTTCAGTTTGCTACATCGGGAGCGCTCTGACCATGTGTAAAACTCTGACACACCTTCGGGCTGTAGTCGTGACCGCCTCTGAATAGTAGTGGACGGTATAGAAATACACACATACAAACAGTCCGAAGGTATGTCGGAGTCAACAAGCCAAAGAGCCTCAAGCAAGTGGGAGTGAAGGACTTGCTTAAGGTCGTTGTACGGCGGGTGGGATCGAACCTGCAACCCTTCAGTTGCAAGGCGGCAACCTTCACCATTTATACAAAATGCGTGCAGTTATTATTATAAACAACTTTCGCTTCTTTGTGCTTAGGAGTCGAGTGATGAGGTGGCTGGCGGTCTTCCGTTTGTGGCCGACCTGGCTCTCGGTCTGTCCGTCCTGTCCTGTGCGATGCTCCATCTCTTGTTTCAAGGACCGGCCTTTGCTCCGGAGGAGGAGACGTGTCAGCCGCTGCTCAAGAGCAAACTCCTTCAGAAGTAAGATGACCGGCGCTCGATAGATCTTGCAAACAATTAGATTAGCGGCAAATGAAGATAGCCAAGTGGTTAGAACGCCAATCACAATTGCACATCTGTAATTCTGTAATCAGGAGAATGTGGGTTCGATTCTTCTTCGCCTCTGAGTCGGTTACTTTTAGTAGAGATATGGAGCAAGTTCTTCGCTCGCAATTGCTCTCCATGCTCAATTAGATTTTATGCTTGTTTGTTAGATTGAGGCACTAGACAGTACAGAACAGCAATCATAAATGATAGCCTTGAGTAGATTACGCTGGATCACATTACACTGAATTACATTATTCTGGATTACCAGTACATTACACATATTACACTACACTGATTTATATTACTCTGAAAAATTTACACCGAATTAGATTACACTAAATTATATAGCGTCGGATTACATAACATAGGATTTGATTTTGGTTTGAACGTCATTCGTCTATATTGGGGCGCGGTAGTGTAGTGGTGAAGGTCGCCGCTTTGCAACCGAAAGGTAGCAGGTTCGAATCCCACCCGCCGCGT
>JAQFXW010005882.1:0-10136 GCA_034693945.1 Dendrobaena attemsi
GAATTTTGTCTTGGGTCGCTAAGTTTCTGGTTTCTGGCTTGGTGGGTCCCCATTTCAAACAGTTTGAGGACCCCTGGCTTAAAGTAACTGAATAATTACTAGTCGTTTTAATTGGTCTTTAGTTTCTTTGCATTATTTGTTCTAATCCATGCCAGCAGCTTTTGCTGCGTCCACTCATTTTTCTTTAAAGCTATGTTATCAAATATTATAGTGAGCACACTGAGTGTAAGGTCTGCATTCATGATATATGCCTTGTCTTTGGTTAGCATTCATTCACAGTCAAATCGTTCCATTTGAGCTCTACCTTCTCATGTCTTGCAGCTCTCTTGGCAAGACTGTCTTTTGTTTTATAAAAGTTTCTGTACACGTTAATAACGAAATCGTTACATACCTGTTGATACCTCTGCTATAAACTTATTACTTGTTCTAAAGCTGACACAACACTCTCTGACTGTTCTTAGTGATCCTGGTCATGTCCACACACTCCCCAGGACCTCGACCACATAATCGTGTGATATCTTGCTGGGATACTGATGTGTTGTGTTTTACTGATAAAGGTTTTGTGACCTGAATGCTACAGAATTGATGAACCAAGAGTTTCTTCTTCTGTATCTAATAACACTTATTACTTTATAGAAACTTGACCAAATTATGGTCATTAATTTTATAACTGATTATTAGTTCGATTTTCATTTCCGTGTTTCTCACTGTGTAATGTGTATATTCTGCGTTTGCAAATCAATGATACAGAATATACTTATTTGTACTTACTTGCTTACTCACATTGACAACTTAGCTAACAGACATCTTTCACTCATGGCTCTTAATGGTTGCACGCCTGAAATGTGCACTTCTGAACTGGACGTTCTTAAATTGCAGTTGTATTGTTTCGTTTGTACTGTATTGTACAATTTTATTTAATTGTTGATTGTAGTATTGCAATGTATGAGACTGGAGCTGTTTCATCACATGCCAGGTCCTTGTGGAAACTTGAACATGTTCGAACAAAGTGAGTTTGTCTTTTTTGCGTTGAACTTGGTCCAGTGGAATAACCATGAAAGATGGATTGAAGTAGACTGTCAACCTCTGGATATCCAAACAGTTAGCACTCTTGAGTAGACAGTACTAGACACAGTATTTTCGAGTTTTCGCAACACTAAAAACGTTTTGGAGGTATGTGAATGGTAACACCTCTGACAAAAAGATGGGTTGGAGGTCAATTAGTTATGCAATCTAGTCTTTCAGCGTTTTTACCCTTTGACATTAATTTGCAAAAAGTATGAATATATATAATTATATGTAATATATTTATTTATGGATTTGGTGTTTTGTAAAAGAAACCTGTTAGTGTTGGTTTTAATTTGTAATTAATTTTTTAAAACTTTGTTGAATGCTTGACGCTGCTACAGGTGGGCTGAAGGGTTCATGGGTTGGGGTCAACCATGTCGCCTGCGTCACGTGACTTCAGGCCGCTATCTGGCTGCAGCAGGCGACAACCAAGTCGTGACTTTCCACAGAAATGCAGCATCAGAAGATGCAACAGCATTCATAGTTCGGCAGTCAAAGGTTTCGATAAAATTTAAACATTTTTTTTATCAAATATTGTCTTTAGAAATGTTGTTATTGTTCTTGTATTTGATGCTCGTCTATTATGATAGTTGGTTAGTGCCAGTGATTGATATTTCTATTTCTATTTATTCACACATTTCTATACCGCCCCTTCAAGTCTCCTACTACTCAGAGGCGGTCCCGACAACAGCTCGGAGGTGTGTCAGAATTTACACGCTGAAGCGCAACGAGCAATTGTGAGTGAGGAACTTGCTCAAGGTCCTTACGCGGTGGGTGGATTCAACCTGCTACCCTTCGGTTGCAAGGCGACGACCTTCACCACTACACTACCGCGCCCCACAACCAAATGATATGTCAAGCATTTGGTTGTTGGGCTAAATAGATATGAAAAGTGAATAAAACAAGTAAGAACAAATTTATGCTATTTTTTTGCTGATATTTCGAGATGTAATCTTGGTCATACAAGTGCATGTATAGTTGTAGGAGAATAAAGAAATGTTATAATGAGCAAATGTTCTCTACCAGAAAAGGGACCAATTGGCCAATCTAACATATGTCTAGGATATGCTGACTGCAGTTAGATAGCTGACACTTTTAAGGATGCTGAATTTGTTGATTGAGGTTGCTGTTGTAATTACGTTTATCACAACGACTGAATTTCCAATCAGGATGATCGAAAGTTCTCTGAGAGAAATGAGGATGAAGGTATGGGAAACTCAGACATCAAGTACGGTGACTCACTCATCTACCTACAGCACAGGAAGTCTGGTCTCTGGCTGTCCTACCAGACGTTTGAAACGAAGAAGAGAGGAGTCGGCCGCGTTGAAGAGAAGAAGGTAACTTAGTCATGGACTGTCATACTCTGTGCAACTCACTTAATTGTAAGTATTGTATTGTATTTGTGTATTTCCATACCGCCACTCACATACCACCACTACTCAGAGGCGGTCCCGACTACAGCCCGCAGGTGTGTCGAAGTTTTACATGCCGAAGCGCTTGCGCAATTGTGAGTGAAGGACTTGCTAAAGGTCCCTACGCGGCAGGTGGGATTCGAATCTGCAACTTTTCGGTTGCAAGGCGGAGATTTTCACCACTACACTACCATGCCCCACACTAAATAAGAGCAGCAAGCATAAAATGTGCTTGACTTAACACTCTAGTTTCTTTGTTGTTCAATCATGACATCTTTTGTTTTCAAAGTCTTGTCTAGTGTGCTTGATGACTGTTTTGTGATTGATTGGGACAATCTGATCTCCTACCCAAATTCTAGCAGCTGTTGGTGACTTACCTGTTGTGTGGTTCAGGCGATCTTGATGCTTGAAGGCCACATGGATGATGGACTGACTGTGTCCAGGGCTCAGGAAGAAGAAAATAAGTCAGCAAGAGTCATCAGAAAGTGCACTTCACTCATCTCACGTTTCGTCAAGTTAGTCAACAGATATTGGCATGTTTTGTTGAATTTGACTGATTATAATCATTATAAATTAAAATCTGACAAGTTCATGAAGTCTACCCGTTATGTAATTGAATAATATGACCCTTCTTTTGGAAGCAAGTAATGAAGTGATTTCCTATAATTTAAGGTCATAGGAGACCCATTTCTTGATGGAATGATCTGTCAACAGTGACATTTCAGCAACTCGGAGTACAATTTTCATTTAATGCACAGTTGCAGTCTTCATTTCCCTTTTTCTGTACTGCTTCTAGCCTTGGGGTGATTCATTCTATGTTATTTTGTACATTTGAAGATCTTATTGTATGCTGAGAATCCGTGAACTCTGATGTGCCGAGTTAATCTTGATTTGGATCCGAATCTTCTCTTTGTATTGCAATTGTGGGATCTGGATTGTCCCCATAAACGTAAATATTGACAAAATCATCATTTAATTGTTGTGTATGAGAAGCAGCTACAGATTGTAGTGCCAGAATAGTCTGGGAAGTGAATAACAGTTCTATTATGCACTGGAGATCCATTGTCAGTATGGAGGCGAAAGAGTGGTAAATAAGTGTGTATGATGTGTTTCACGTCACTTCCTGCAAGCCATTCCGCTTTCTGAGAAGCCCAGAATGTGTGCTTACTAACTTACTGTGGCAATATTCTGTTTTATGCAGAGCTCTAGAATCTCTGAAGACCGAGGGTCGCAACAGTCGACTTTGGGAGGACATCAGTCTGACGGAAGTCATCAAGACCCTCGAGGACCTCATCGACTACTTCAAGCCACCTGGTGAAGAACTCGGTCAGTACCGAAAACGCAGTACCAGGAATGTCATAATAAAGATAATATTGGCATTTACCTCCTCTATTATCCACTGCCTAAGAACAGCATTGCAGAGTATGAAGTAATTATATTTACAATCCAATGTAGAAGTTTTTATAGCACTGCTATTATATTGATCAAGGCATCAATCAATGTTTGCAGCCTTCCATTCACTGTGGGCCAATATTATGGTCTGTCCTTTAGCAATTACCATTTAGCATTGCAGAGTATGAAGAGTATGGCCCAGTTAGCTACATCGGTAAGCGCACTGGCCGCGGAAGTCTGTGGTTACGGACACCGCGGTTCAAGCCCCGGTGCTGGCGGACATTCAGAGATTTAAAAGTCTCGGGCTAGCAGGAATGGGACAAAGGGGTGCAGTGGATATTTGGTGCCTGTGACCAAAGGGTTGTAGGTTAGAACCCCACTTGAGCCGCTAAAGTAGCGACCTTGGACAAGTTGCTTACCTATAATTGTCTGTGAGGAAGGCAACGGGAAACCACCTCACTCATCTCATTCCCAGGTGGCATAAGCCATAGAACCTGCCTCCGGGCAGAGAACTCGTCATCATCACAAGGTACACATGTTCATACAGAAGTTCAAAACATAAAAGTTACATTTTCAGGCATCAGCTCTCTGTTCAGCAACATCAGCTGCGACCGTTCTGCTATCGACGACATGCTGGGTGCAAATGAGGGAATAACTGACAACAATATGTTGCAATATCTTGGATTGATCGAAGAAAGAACGAATGAACTGCTGCTCGCCCAGGCATACGTAATCAAACAAAATGTACGTTCAGTCTTTGTACATGTGTATCTGGTAATAAATGAAGTAGAGATTTGTACCACAGTAAACTTAAGTTTCATTTACACAAGCTTCTTCTGGCTTTAATAATTGTCCTCTGCAGTTAACCAATATATTAATTTGAAAATATGCCTCTCAGATTCACCCAACATAACATAACAAAGGGCTAAAGTGGTTCAGAAGGCATGTAGTCTGCGTCAGAGTACCAAAATTAAAATCTCTTGGGTCAGATAAGGATTAGTCCTCCCTTTTGTTGCATTCAGAATCTTGTAATTAAATATTTAGCAAATAGAGCTACATATACATACAATCAGTAATAATGCAATTATAGTTTTCTTATGTCAAAGGACTACGAACAGTATGCAAGGCATCATCAGCCAGTTTTGTTGGGCGAAGGACCACACCCGCAGCACCCTCCACCATCTGTCTATCCGCCAGCTGTGGGGTAAGTTCATTTTCCCTTTGGTAAGTTCAATTTCTCTTTGAGAAATTTCACTTACCAATAAAATGCTTGTGCTATTTATTTATGCACTTTTCATTTTATGTACTGTAACTATCTCCTCAATATACTTTCTTTGTTGAGGGATAAAGGTTTCACAGAACGCGATACAAGTAATCAAGTATTGTATGATAATGATCTAATCTGGAATCTTCTGCCGTGATAGACATAAAAATATGTAGAGAATAGCCTATTCCAAACAACAACTCAATGGACAATTATTATCATTAACAGATGGACTTCACAGTCTTGGTTCAATTACATTGCAAATGTAATTCAATTAAAATTGCAATTACAATTTTAAAAAAACAGTCATAGTTACAATTGCAATCACAGTGTTACGGTCACATACCAATCGTAATGCTTTAGTGTTATTTATTTATGCAACTCATATTACAGTGTTTCGTTCAATCAGCTCTTTTAAGGTTTTAAAACCATTCTGTGCAACCAGCGCTCTTGTGTTGTCAGGTCAGAGGTAAATCTGAGACATTAATTTTCTTAATTGGCAATAGATACACAATTGCAATTAATTAGTTATATAATTGCAATTACAGTAGACACTATATTCCTGTTAAAGGGATGAATTTGACGAAGACGATGGTTCCGGTTCTGAGGATGAAAACCGTCCGCTAACAAAAGAGGAACTGATGGAGAAGGCACTTAGGTCCGTGAGGAAACGTGAGAACACAACAAAGAAGCAAGGGTTCCAGTACGAGTTCTCCGATACACACGAGAAGTCCAAGAAGAAAGATAAGCATGCTAAATCAACAAAGGCTGTAGTCAAAGTCTAAGATGTCAACTGAAATGGACGAAAGCACAAATGAAAGCGTTGCAAACATAATTATTTCTATGGGAACTGTATGTTAATGGTAGTCTAGAAGTCTATGCAATCACTCTAAAGTCCAACCACGGGCCGAAGGCCCATTGGAAGGCACTCATCTTCTTTACCTTGGCCCTTGAGCCGGCAATGGACGAATCCCAAGGTCGGTGTATCGCAGGACTTGCCGTTTACTTCCCAGCTTACGCCGGTACCAAATTATACTGCTTGGCAATCACTCTAGCTGAAGTAAATCTGATCAGTGTGAAACTGACATTGAATTCCCTAGAGTAGAAATTGTTTGGCTACTTTACCAATGCCATATAAATTATACGTATGTACTATTATGTCTATAATATATATTATATATATATTATATAGTCTAGGGCCAGAGAAAAATGGTCAAAGAAGTTCCAACTACTACCAACTTGGAAAAATATCGACGGTAGGTAGCACATGAGGCACAATTTCTTCCACAGATTTGGCCATTACCCCATTTCATTAGGGCTAACTTACTCAGATGGGGACCACTGTATAGTTCTGCTGACCAAGTCACAAAATCATTTCAATTTTGGCAAAATTCATCCACTCCACTCATTGCAAAAAGAAACTGCTGTTCACCAACTGCACAATGAAACTGCTGTATCAAATGAACTTGACTGTGATTCTAGTACAATTGTTTATTTTCAAAAAGTATATACAATATTTTGAACCAATGCTTATTTACTGCTTCTCAAATGTTGAGATGAATATGCAAATGCCGAAATACAGTGTGGCATAAAATGTCTGCCTATTGCTAACATTAAATTGAACTGTAAAGAATACTGTGTGCATTAAAGTAGTTTAGCCATTGTGTAATTTTACTACTTTTGAGCAGCACAAAGCAGCACAAGAGATACCGCATTCAAAAATTCGTTATCATAAAAATCTGTTACATGATTGTTGACATAAGACATGGATCCTGCAGGTAGGTCCAAATAGAGTTCAGATGGATTCGTAAAAAAACTGAACTTATTAAAACATGGCCTCGCTATAGGCCCATTCTTGATATGCCACAAAAATACAGCGATATAAAGTTTCTGGTAAACTTGGCAATGTGTGACTTTTGTTAAATTAATTGCTGTAGTGAGAAATGTCATACTGTTCAACTGTGAAGAATGTTATACTGCTGCTATTATGTTATCTATATATAAATTAAGTCGAAATAATTGTTTTCCTTAAATAGTTATTCTTCAAGAAATGAGTCAGTATTGCCCTGAAACAACAGAGAAACTGGGTTTAACTCCTCTGAATTTCCACTCAAAGAAATTATTTTTTAATAAAAAAATTATTCTTATTAAAGGATTGTTGCTACAACTAATAATACCTTTTTTATTCTCAGACGTTTTTCAGAGCAAAAGCATCATTTCTACTAAAGTTTATAAATATTACAGCTAAACAATTTTTTAGATGTCCTTTTTGAAAAATTAACACTAACAGTACCCCTAAGTGTTTGGAAACTAATTGTACTAGAGTGGTCGAAAGAAATTTTTTATATCGTGGCACGTGGCAGCCGTCTGGCGCAGTCGTTGTTTTGGTCTGTCTTTGTTCTGCTGTCGTGTAACGTCTCGGTGACAGACTGTACAAAGCGTACGCAAATTGTCGATGTCGCATTGACCACCACCTTCTGAGACTGGCAGGATGTGATCGACGTTCCAGAACTGAAAACACAATTAAAGCACTTGGCATTAAAGAACAGAACTGGCACACACATACTAAAATTGATCTCTCTGCAATAGATCTCTAGACCCGATATGAAATGGACAAGTAATAACGAAATTAAACATTAAAACCATAGAGCAACCGGATCTTGTTGAGTGATTCGTCATTCCAGGATAGAAAAGCAGCATCAGGTCTTCAGGTCTATGTCCCTGGAGGAACAAAGTACCTCAAGGCAAAAAAAATCAAAACATTAAAATAGTAGAAGTTAAAACCAAAATTTTGTCCAATGCTTAGAACATCTAAGAGGGCAGAGTTAGATTTAATTAATTAATTAATTGCCTCTGGCAAGGGCAACTTCTTAAGTGAAGTTCAACAGCAATGTTTCCAGACCAAATGCCA
Organism: Dendrobaena attemsi; assembly: GCA_034693945.1. Classification (NCBI taxonomy): domain Eukaryota; kingdom Metazoa; phylum Annelida; class Clitellata; order Crassiclitellata; family Lumbricidae; genus Dendrobaena; species Dendrobaena attemsi. The sequence continues at coordinate 8,048 of JAQFXW010005882.1, forward strand.
AAGTTATAACAGTTCATGTGCATACCATGCCTTCTTTCGGTTGGCGAATCATCTTCTCTTTGCATTCTTTGGTCAGAATGGAATATTTGCTCTCTTGAATCATTTTTGCTCTCCTTTCAAAACTAGCAATGGATCTGTAATAAAAAATTGCAAAAAATTAATTCTTCTCATCCTCAATCTGGGACCTTTGGGAGACTGACCAAAGTACAGGAGTATATTGGAGACACAAAGTACTCAGTTATTTAATCAAGTGATGTTTTGCTACATGAGTTCCCCAAAATACGGAAGTAATGATTTGTTCGGTTGTATATGCAAAATGATAAATAGTGCAGAAGCCATGAGTATGTGGCCATATCTTTAGTTTAGTCTTTCTCCAATCAGTTGATCATTTTCATCACTTTTGACCAATCACTCGTGTATAGAAATAATGTCTTTGGCAACTGAAACAAGAGCCAGTCCACTAAACGCTAGGATTAATCATAAGCAGTGCTGTAGTGGCAAAATTACAGGCGAGTACAAGCGACAGCTTATACCAGTTAGTCGTCCTAAAGACTTCGGGGATGGTTTTGTACAGAAGGACCACCAGGTGGGTGTCCTACTGCAGAGAAGCCGTTGTCTACCCTCCAAAATAAGAAATTTGTTTCAATATGGCAACTGTTCTACAGTTGTTTCAAATTTTGCTATATGTCAAGAAAACTGGTACAATGAAATTTCGAACAATACACATTTGCTTTTAGTCATAGTAGTAGGCTAGGTCTAAATTGATTTTTGTGCACTATAGTCTATAGTCAATCCTCTACAGTTCAAAATATAGCAAAGTAGGTTCTGTGAGGTGAGTTACCGTGAATATACGCTGTATACCTTCTTCAATAACACTGATCATAAGTCACATCACTGTTGATAGGTGAAAGAGAGCTGAAAGCGAACTTGTAGTGACTTGGTCCTTGTTAAAGTACTTGAGCAATCAGTAACTCAGACAGTGCCACTGTTGTGAGAGATACTGTTATCTTTGGTCTCACCTGATGTTCTCGTAGAACTGATGGGAGTCAAACTGACACATCTGACAGACTCCATGTTCCAGGCTGTAAACTTGATGGACGCTGTAGCCACGGTTATGTTTTGTCTGAAAACAAGCACACAACTGATGATTATCATAAATCTACAGGTTTACTCTAAGAAATCATAGGAACTTTTAACATTATTTCTGCAATTATCAAGTGCCAAAATTCAAAGACCAACCATTTTAATAATGTACAAACAGGCAGTGTGATAGACAAAGAACAAACATCACAAAGAACAGTTTACCCAGAATTCCTGGAAGCAGGTTCGGCTGCAGAGTCGTGTTTGCCACGGATTCTTGTCAAGTGTTGCCTTGGTGACTAGCGAAGTCTCAAACACAGACTGACAATTTAGACAAAGGGGATTTCCATCTTTGTCCAGCGCCTACACAGGTCAATAGAAATTTACAAGTGCAGACGTATTGAAGTAACGCGTCCTCTAAATCGACACAATCAAATCATATAAAAGTCATCACCTTTTCATATTCAAGTTTACATCTTGTAATGACTGCTTTAAAAGTTTTTCATACATGTAGCAATTAATGTTGGAACAAAGTTATCCTATGGCCAATGGCCATCTGATGATTAACCATACCCTGAGGTCTAGTAATGCGAGACCAAATCACTTACCTGTCAACAATGTCCAAATTTATACCAGAGAATAGTGGCAGTTATGTACGAATACGTATCACCAGCCTTGGTGCGATTATACACAGGAGACAAAGGTAACAATTGGCAGACCATGCGGCAAGCGTGAAACTGACAAGGCCACCAACTCACCATGTCTGACTGAATTCAATATCAACTCAGCTTAAGTCTTAGAAGAATGCTGAATCCAAACAGATCACTTAGATTGAACCTGATCAATGTAGAACTCACCTGAACAAATCCTCTAAGCACAGTCGTGACATCATCATCAACAGCAGGCATTGTTACATCACCAGCCCCTGATGGCCCTTTGGTCCTGGAAATTAACCTCAACGATCCACCACTCTCAGTAACTTTACTCAACGAGAGCGCAGAAACGTCGG
>JAQFXW010005883.1:0-10136 GCA_034693945.1 Dendrobaena attemsi
GGACGCATAATTTTCCTAGCTATTATTGCGTTTGTTTTGATGGTGTAGAGACTACCATTACTGATGATTTCTGTTTGAGCCTTTTACTGTTATGAGTTGTGCGTGGACCAATAAATGGTTATCTATCTATCTATCTAACACGATGCATCTTATAAAGATGGTAATAAAAAGGAAGAGACTGAGCCTAATGGAGCATATGTATTCATTCATGTGATTTGATTAGACCTGTTCCATTCTTAGCATCTCATCTTAATTTTAAAAAAACAGTCACCTACAATGCCACTTCACATTATACAGAAATGGAGGTTAACCAGTGCTCAGCACATAAATGCATCTATCGAAATCACAGCTGGTGATTACCAGGGTATTCTGCCATTTTAATTTGTTACTTGCCTTTGAGACTCTGTGGATTACTGTTTTAGCTAGAATTGCCATTCGCCGTTTGATTTGTTAGTTAAGTTACTGTTTCTGCAGATTGTATCTAATTTTTTGTTCATTTGTCTTCTTACTTTAATACATTAGTCAATCGCTCTAATTTGCCTTTATGTGAAATCCGGGCTGCTCTACTTAGCGGGACTGCTCGTCCCTTTGGACAGTCCGTTTGAATCTAACTATATAATTTTCCACTTGGGTTAAGACTTGTTACTTAATTGTTTTTTTTCTTTTTCTATATGGCTTGTTTGATCGTATTGTCTGCAATGTTGGATGCAATAAACTGCTTTGACTGATTGATTGATTGAACAAATCTCAAATAAATTTCATCTGAACAATTTGAACAAAAAAGATTTCGCATGCGTTTTGAAAATTTGAATGACTTTTATGCTTAACTTTCTATTGCGATCCATAAAAAGAATTTGGTGGTAAAAATAGTACGCTTCAAGAAAGATCATATGGTTCGCATAAACATAAAACTTTTTGCAAGCATAGAATTTGATTCCTTCTTTGCATATAGAAAAGAGGAAAAAATAAAAATTTCAGAGCTTTGGCAATTACCGATCTGCCATCTGCAGGGATTAATTTTTAATATAAAAGTCAAAGAGGTGGAACCAAAACTCAAGCAATTTGTCGCTGTTGTTTCTAAACAACTGCAGCTGGCATGGTTCATTTCTCATATAACAAAAAACAAAGTAACATGTTTTCTAGAAAAACGAGATTCTAACCTCAACAAACTCCGGTTGAATCGTAGTTGAATGGATGCCTTCGTTGTGGAAAAATGACTTAACCTCTTCAGCAATTCGCATATAGTCGCGGAGATTTTGACAGCGGATGTGGGCAGATGCGATGATCCGATTGCCAGCCAACTGCCACACGTGGAACTCGTGAACAGCAAGTACACCATCGACCTGTCAACAATAAGCACAGACCAATAATATGATACATACCAGTTTACAGATCTGAACTCATCTGACCATCAGAATCGCCACCTCCTCCATCCACAAAGAAAGTGTGACTGTACGAGTAAAACATACTTGCATAAACAATTAAAATTAAGCACAAATGAAAACACTATTAGCAGCCCTTGTTATATTTATTCGAGCTGTCACGTACTGACATTTCCTTCATCGCAAAAGCCATCACATTGTACTCATGGCCTCATCCATGAACCTGTTAACTAACGTGGAACAGAGGAACTTTTGAAAGTAGTAAACATTAAACATGGCAGTATTCTAAATAAGCATGAAGTGTTCAAATACTCAAATGAGATTTTGGGATCTGCAACAATATATCCCATGAATTTTTGAAACAACGCTCTGACACCAACTCACCTCTAAAAGTCATGACAGGACACACAGGTAAGGCCAAGTATGCAATGCATTGCTCGTCCTGGATAAGAAAGCCTTATTCTGCTCTCAATCAAATTCCATCGCAATAAAGACAATTAACAGTATCACTGTTTTTGCAAGTGATATTATCGCAATCCTTATCAATGTCATGATCCTCATTATTGTCATCATTTTCATGCAGGTGTGATCAATGTTGTCATCATCTTCATGTAAAATATCATGATCTGCATTATTTTTATCTGTATAACTAAACATCACTATCAGACTTATTGAATAGAAAAATTATATTGGTTAATTTACATTGTTGACAAGTTTCTCTCTTAGTGAAGCCACTTGGATGTGTGTTGGCACAGTCTGAAGAAGAATCAGTGCAGATTCCTTCACTGCAACAGAATCAATAAAATGTAAGTAAAATAATGACTGCACCAGTACCTTAAACTAATTAAGGGAGGAAATCTTAATGCGGGCGTGATGATGGGAAACATAAAACTATCATCTATAGTATTCTATATTAAGGCAAGAAATATCTGGAGTTAACAACTTTATGTGAATTGTTAAAAAATAACAAGACAAATACAGCTACTTACAAAGCGGGATTGTAGTTGACAAGATTATTAACACCATAATCATGCTACAAAATGCAACCACAAATTAAATTTAGTCTTTGCAGTCAACACCAAAAGCAATGTTTCGTAAATATCATCATATCGTGCAATGAACACCTGTTTGTCTGCAGCCCTAAAAGAACCATAGGCAGTTAGGCACAGATGGTAAACTGTATATGTTTGATCTTACATCCTACATATAGCAAAGTAGCAAAGAATCAAGGGTTAATATAGCACCAGCATAAACTGCTGTCCTCTCAAAATCAAAACCACATTATAGGAGCAAGTGCCATTGTATTGGATTTCCAAATCTATTGATAAAAAAATTCCTGTTGGATTTCCACAAAATTGAGTACCAGGGTATATGCAATCAGGCTGTGCAACTTGAAACCAATAACTGTCATAACAAATCTGCAGCTCTCAGATCATCATATTACAGCAGAAACTCTTAAAAATCTTACAATACATTCAGCATCTATAACCAATAAGGTTGTCACAATGTTACCAGCATGACCTAACCTCAACCTAATGATCACACAGAAAAATCCACCCAATAAAAGGCATGTATAGGTATCTGAATAACATCAAGAACCGTTTCAATTATATAACGCAAATGTATATAGCGTCGCATAAAGAGAAACTCATCATGTGTGATCATTAAAAAAGATGAAGATTCTGCTAATTTATCAGGCTAATGAGAGTATTGAGACTGTTCTCTGCGGTCTACTGGTAATGTCTGGTATGTATCTTCAAATCAAGGGACCAAACTTGTGTGATTAGAAAGATAATGCGTATGTAATCTGGAAAAGCACTTGCCTCATTGCAGGATCAACTTTGTACTTCCAATCGACTTCAGCAAACTTAATGACTAGAGCACTAACTATAACAACCACAGAGCCCAAGGCATCACCCAGTACATGAAGAAAGACGCCTCTCATGTTAAGCTGAGCTCCTGAGCCTACAAACACAGAAGAATCACTTTATTCTGACAAAAGTTACAACTCACCTAGCATTCAATAGTTTTCAAAAATAAAAATAAAACAAAGTTACACTACATGTTTGAAGCAAAGAGTACTATACAGAAATGTTACTATAAATTTCTGTGTCTGATCGAAATGATTATTGATAAACCACAGGTTTCTTGATTAAGATGACAAGGAACATTTTCGATTGGTCGATATTAGCATAAATTAAAAACAACACAAACTCACAACACAAACACAAATTCACAACACAAAATCTTAGGCCACTGGTCTGTCGTCAAATATATTTTATCTATCAGTGATGTCCTACAAATAATTATATATGTCAGCCAATACTGCAAATACGACACTTGTCTATTGTAAAATATATTTGCATATATAACCGTGGCTGGGCTGGGAGCGCCTCTGAGTAGGTTCCTTGAAGGGGCGCTATATAAATTTTTGAAATGAATTTGTTAATGAATATTTTATCTATCAGTGAGTCTTAAAAGAACTGCTAAAATAATTATATGTCTCTATTTACAAAGCTTCAATGAGTTTTGCATTCAAATGAACCGTTACAAGTCAACGATCTGCACATCCTCCGAGAACTCTGCCCACCACAACATGCCATAACACAATCTACGTCCAAAGTCACACAGCTTTGCCCAAACCAGATAAAGACTCATCTAACATTTTACTCAGAATGATTTAATATAACATAATTAAAATTTCAATCCGTTATAGCTCTTGTCCCAATTTCTATTACTCTAAGTACTGTAACATGCAGCGTTCTGCCTGCTTGAATTGTTGAAGAATTAAATTGATCAAAAACAATGTGGCTTCAAAGACCTAAGCCGGAAGGACATTCTTTAGATACTAATAACTTTTTGTTATCTTACACAAATACAGATACAGCAATCCTTATTCAGCTTCTACTACAAACTGAACAGATAAACTTACAGGAATTGTAGAATATTTAACAGACTCAAAAGACAAATGTATATGATAAACGTAATTGTACATAGACACAACATACGGATTTTTGGTTTGCCACGGATAGTATCGATATTCACTTCTTCCAGTTCTTCCTCTGCTCCATCAGCTGCCTGTGATGCCAACCCATTGTCTGACACCATCTTTACCTCAGATACAGCTTTTAGAGAAACCTTTTCTGCATTGCAAGCAACTGCTTTGTGTTCGGTATTATGACTATCACCTGGAATACGATCAATATATATATATACAAGATTTAAATTCTAAAAAAAAAAACACCTTAAACTGATATAAAATACCGGTATATGAATATTAAATTTCAGGAGAGCCAATTTAACTAGCTAATAGCTCGTCAGAGCAATACGTTGCAGTTATTATCAAACCACGCCACACTTATTATCCGAGTTTTCTTTTAATAACTTGTGGCATATAAAATCCCGACACCCCAAGGCCTATTCTCCAGTGCTTAGAAATTCATCCAAGGAACTCAATAACCCAAATATTCAGCATTCACATCAAAAGTACAACACATAAAAATGAATTATAAATAGTCTATGTCTTGGCTTACTAATGTTTCCCCTGTGCTGCACTATGAAAGGTTCAAGAGGCAAATTAATATTTGATTATCAGAAATGATGAGATCTGACAGGACTTGTCTCATTACCTTTGTGGCTGTGTCCATCTCCATGTGTGTGGTTTCCCTTGTGGCTGTGACCTGCTGATGACCCTCCGTGGCTGTGACCATGGCTATGATTGTGAAAGAGTACCAGCCCAATGAGGTTGACAACAAGACCTGCGATTCCAACGTACAGCATCCAGTCCGCGTGCTCAATCACGCTATCTTCTGACAGGCGTTGGATCGCCTCCACAAATATAGTGAAACAGAGCGCTATGAGAAAAACGGAATTGACGAGCGCACCCAACACTTCCGCTCGTGCCCAACCATACGTGTTCTTTTGGGAATGTAGCCTCGATATCTACAGATGAAGACAACATAGCAGCACTCTTATAGGAATCACTTTTACTAGGTACGGAAAAAGAAATATAGAGTTTTATGCACGGGGCATGGGTCCATGTATGCAAACATTAGATGGAAAAGTAAAAAATGCCATTTTTGCCAAATTAGTTTAGCTATTACTAGAGGATTAGAATTTTATTCAATTCAGCTATAATGCCTGTGATCCTTTTGGTGGGTAGTCATTAGTCAACTGTTCCTTATTCCATCATTTAAAAGTGTCAGGTGAATAATTCTCCGTTTTTCCACTGTAATGAATGGAGCTATTCAGAAAGAAGCCATGCATAGGTCGTACATATAAACTAGACTACACTGATGTACATGAATATTATCCATACACAATTCAACATGTCCAACATTCACGGCCCGTTCCGTCTACAAACCTATCAACGTTTCAATTGTTCATATATCAATGTTCATACTAGAGCTGTTCTGAATATTTGCATTCAATTCACTTCTAAAGGAATAGTGTTCTGAATAGCTTGTTCACATTTGGTCGAATAGTTTTTATAAACTGAAAATGAACAGTAAAATCTACAAAACTGTTAACATAAATTTATGCACTATATACACAATCAACACTACACTGTGCAGTTTCCTTTGTGATCTCAGTTCTCCTTTACAACCTCTAGTTTCACGCATGCGATGCAAGTCAATCTCTAAATTCTTCAATTGTCCTTAAATTAAACATTAACAGGTATATAAGTGGTTTTGAAGATTTACATTCAGCAAAGTTAAGATTTCAAGTTTAAATTTGGTACAATAAAGGACGATGTACCGAGCAAGTCCACTTGGCCCACTTGCCCTACATAATACTTGGTCTTTTGAAAGTTTAACAACAGCATTAGATCAATTACAATTCACACACACTGACAAATATAAAGTCGAAATCTAGCTTAAAAGCCTAATCGACAATAATTTTGAACATAAATTATTGATTATTTCTGCAAGCAAGTCTGCATAACTTTAAGTTAGAATGACAATTACTATCTTATAAATACTACATAAAAAAATTCAGAATTTAAGGAAATACAAAGTTTAACTAATGTTGTATAAAAAATGATTTATATTACACATCTAAATTTGTAAGCAATTTTAAATACATGTAGGCTAGCCTAATTGTGTCTAATTGTCTGTTGTTAGTTTTACCTACTATTTATATTTGGCTGAATACGTCAATTACGTATTTATATTTGGCTGAATACGTCAATTACGTATTTATATTTGGCTGAATACGTCAATTGCGTATTCATATTTGGCTGAATATGTCAATTACGTATTCATATTTGGCTGAATGAGAAATGCTATTTAAAGCATCTCTAGCACAGAAAAGAATTTGAGTGTGAGGCCATAATTATACAAATCAGGCTGAATAATAAAATTTGAATAATTTGCTAGAACCATACAACTGGAAATAATTGAATTAAATCACCATAAATATTCAAACTAAAAGAATAAATTATTCCAAGGTCATCTCTAGGGTCTATATACTGCATAGTCATTTGGAGCAAATTTATACATCCTAAGAACACACTTGAAGGTCAATATACAATATCTGATCAATTGATCTGCAAACAACTAAATAGAACCTCTGAGTAGGTTCTTGAAGGGGCGCTATATAAATGCTCAGAATGAATGAATAATCTAAATCAAGGTATTTTTATAACAGACACTACAGCAGACTCTAAATTAAATGATGCAAAAAATTATATTGGGGAATGGGGAAGGCATGCCATAGACATTTGTGTCTCGTCAACCTAGAAAATTGGTGGGACATGCCACGTAGGGGCCTAAACTCCAGAGAGGGCATAACCAGAATAGCCATTGGTGCCTAAGAAGCCAAAAAAAGCAATGGTATGTTTCCGGTAACAGATGTTTTTAAAAACAGGGTTGGTAAGCAGCAAAACATTGTTTTGAAAACTATTTTTTACATGATTCCGTGTCACCATTTTGCACTTAACTACAGTATGCTCAGATACACTGTGGCTAAAGTCTGTAGCTAAGAAAACAGTGATTTTGGTTTAGATTTTTTTACATGAAGCTTGCCATTTTTAAATTCTTAAATTTATTTTAGTTTTGACTGTTCAGATTGTGATAGAAGTCCACTGTTGTGCATCACATTTAGTAAAAAAAGTGTATAAAAGTTTACAAAGAATTGTTTGTTCAAAGTTAAAATTTTTTTATTTGAGTTGCCCAAAAACGGTTACCAGAAACACAAAATGTGTTTGTTTGGCCTTATCAACCTACACAATTGGTGGGACATGCCTCACTCTGTTTAAAATGCACTCATAACAAAGACCATATTATATAATTATACCAGATGGTGTCTTTTGTATGAAGTTTAATACAGCCAAACTCACCCTGACAGATGCAATTCCAACAACAAGTGCTACAACGTCTGACAGCATGTGATAGGAATCACCAATCAGTGCAAGAGATTGCGTTATGTGGCCATAGATCAGTTCAACAAGAAAGAAACCGAACGTCAGACTCAACATCGTTGCGAGGCGACACGTCTTGCCCGAAAATCGACCCATCTTCCAGCAGAAAATACTTCACCGGGAAAAAAATCTGAAAAGGCAATACAAAGTATGTTTCTTGTAGGATGTTAAATCAACAGAGCAAGAGTTTTAACAAATCTGTACTAGACAGAAGAATGGTCTTAGGGTTTGAAAGGATCTTGCAGCATAAGCAAACAATCAGAGAGAGATCTCATCTTATGGGGCATTGTGGCATTTCTGTAATCTTGGGTTAACTTAACTTAAAACTCATGTCTGATTTCTTTGCTGCCATTGACCGGCCTTCTGGGTTTGGTATTTTATATTTCTGGTCCTTCATACAAAATCTCCCATAATTTGCAACCCCTAATTTTGTAACCTTTAATATTTCTAATGCCATTAATTACATGTACTCTCAAATGTGATGCCTGTTATCTCATTCTAATCATGTTGTACCATTGTACCAGCTTCACCCCAAAATTCTCTAAAACTAAGACAACACAAACCAGACACTCCGTCTAGGATGCTCACATAACAATAGGCACTACTGAGCATGATTTTGACTTGTCCTCTTATATGACCTTCGTTCAAAAGTTCAACATGCAAACAATGGGGACAATCAAGAACAACCCCGCTAAAGATAACATGGCTTTGATCAGCAAAAGGATATGGCTTAGACTGACTTCATGTCAGTCCATGATCCAGTACACAATATGCCCAAAGCACCTACATTTAAGGGTCAGAGCGGTCTTTCAAGATAGCTGTGCACATATAAATCGTCTCCTTCATGATTGAACTTGAACATCTACAGGTAGTTACATGTACATGATGATGAGGTTAAAGACATTTTTAGTTAAATGGGGTAAATAAAATTGAAAATCTCTACAAAAGCCAGTCAGAAGAATAGTCGTGGGTGGGGCTTGGAAGAATCAGGTAGATTCTCTAAAATTAATTTTATTTGATTTCTTTCACATATTTCCATACTCGGTTTCACCAGCTGCTGAAGACTGCCATTTTCTGCTTGGCCCGGATCAACAGAGCCTCTAAATAGGAATCTTGAAGGGGGTTCCATACAAATTTTGATTGTTTGATTGTATTGCACAGTCGCCTAAATCACTATATTTACGAGAGGAAATAACTATAGCAACGCTAGACATAATTAAATACAACCTATAATGAAAACAAGAAAATCTAATTGACATAATTATATTAATGAAGTCCAATTTCACACTGAATTCGACATTTTGAACCTGGTAGCATCAAAACACAATAGAGGCAGATGGAAGCTAATATGCCCATGGGCGCCGAGGTTTCGAGGCACATGAGAGCCGGGCGGGCCCTCACAGTAAATGACCCTGCGAGACCCACCTATGCTTGGGCGATCACAGAATTTGTGCTGAATTTTTTTTAACATTATTTAATAAAGGGGGAAACAAAATAATTTCTGAGGGTATATGGAAGAAAATCTGAAAGTCTGGGAGAATGACTAAAAAAGGGGGAGAAAAGGATATCAGAAACTGTTCGAGGGTTAATAAATGAAACAAAATATGAAAATCTAAGCGAATGACTAAAAAAAGTTGTCAGAAAATTTATGACGGTAAATGGAAGAAAATCTAAAAATCTAAGTTAATGACTGAAAAAAGGTCGTCAGAAAATTTCGACACCTGTTTGGGAACACCACAGCCTAACAGCTTTAGTCAGAACCTTCTTACGGCTTTCTTACGGCCTTTGAATATGCCCACACACATGTAAGAACATCTGAAATGGTATAGTGTATATTTATTTATTTATTCACACCTTTCTATACCACCCCTTCAAGTCTCCTACTACTCAGAGGCAGTCCCGACTACAACTGGAAGGTGTGTCAGAGTTTACATGCCAAAGCGCCATGAGTAATTGTGAGTGAAGGACTTGCTCAAGGTCCTTATGTGGTCGGATTCGAACCTGCAACCCTACGGTTGCAAGGCGGCGACCGTCACCACTACACTACCGCGCCCCACATATATATATAGTATATACTATATACTATTTTATTTCCCTGATAGCCATTCTCCCTGAACACCAACTTTACTTAACGTAACATGGATTTTAATTACGTGTTGTCAAATTTGACACAGCATGGTAAATTTATCTTGTACAGCACGGACACTTCAAAAATGCACCTGTATAATTTTTCAACTAGTACTTGTAATGTTTAATTATACAGGGTGGGCCAGCATAAATGCACAGACTTTGCACGCGTATAACTTCGCCAATTCTTAACATTTATTTATACT
>JAQFXW010005884.1:0-10136 GCA_034693945.1 Dendrobaena attemsi
AATAAGAAAATGTGTAATTGATGACAAAATAACATTACATTTTTGGAAGATAAGTTGCGAAATTTTTGGGCCCCCCCTTACTGAATTTCTAGATCCCCCGCTGGTAAGAAACACAACCTATGCACATTAATTACTAGCTGAAATGAAATATACTGATTAGCGTAACAGCTGCGAATGAAATTGGATAGGCCTAGTAGGTCAGTATAAATTATCTAACGATTTCTTCCATAATTGATTTATGTCCGCATTGTTCTATTGCAAAATTAATGATGACAATCAATTGCATGTAAAGTGAAATGATTGTAGGCCTATATACATGTAAGATGTATTAAGTTACCTGTAGCTCCACTGTAGCTCCATTCTAAAATTAAAAAACACGGTTTGTTTGACTAAAGAAAGATAAGGCAAGTTAAGAGAGTTCAGTTTGTATGAGGAAAGGTCAGATTATTATTTATTTTTATTATTTACCTGGCATTTGCTAAAATTTGTAACGCGCTCAACTTGTCGCATCGAAGTGTGAATCTGAGGCGCCGATAGTCAGCCGAAAGATAATGTCAGTAGGATTACGTCACTACGTGAGGCTGAAGAACGGTTAGATAGTAATTAAAGCAGTGTCAAATAAGCTCAGATAAGATGTGAGTCCTATAAGCCTTTAGTGTAAGTAATAAGATGCAATAACCTAAGCTCTAGTTCATCAATTCATTATTTCATTCGAGAATTTATATATCACCTCTTCAGGAGATTGCATGCTCAGAGGTGCTCTGCTCACGACTCTATGTATGCATGTATGTGTGTCTTACAGTCCACTACTATTCAGAGGCGGCCCCGTCTACAGCTCGAAGATGTGTCGGAGTTTTACACGCCGAAGCGCTTGAGCAATTGTGAGTGAAGGACTTGCTAAAGGTCCCTTCGGTTGCAAGGCGGCTACCTTCACCACTACACTACCACGTCCCACACTCTTTAGGCCACGGGTGCACAGCCATTTTGGTCAAGGGCCAGATTGCATTTGAGAAAAGCAGTCGAGAGCCGCAAATGTGAAGTAGGTCTAATGAATTTCTATAGGCTAATTGTGTAGGCTATAGGGCCTCGGCCAATCGGGGAGAATAGCTGATTGTTAAGCAACTGTAGGCGTAGGCCTGTAAGTGTCATAGTAGGCCTAAGTTATAGGAAGAAGTCGCGACTCAATGGGAATTAAGGCAATTCCCAGCCACAGGAGCCACCTTTATTTCAACAAAAGAGACATGAGAATTGTTTTAATAACTATTTTAGAGTTTTAAAGTTATACTGTGCCGCTGTGCAAGATTATAATAGCCTACCGCTATCTGCTTGAAGTTCCAGTCTGGTTTAAATTGCTGCAAAGTAAAAGTATTAAAACTCGCTGTAGGCCTATAGGCCTACGAAATTCTTTCCATGCTTTGTCCACTGTTCAAATCTAGTTTTACTGAAAGTAAATATCCTATTATTGCCGTTATGTAAGTTAAGCTTCTAAAATATAGACCTGTGCTACTCTGAAAAATCATGGTCCGCTCCAATAATCCTAGTCGCTAAAATATATTATTAATTATTTATTTGTATAAAGCGATCATTGATGGTTGCTTTGGAGCAGCCGCTTAAATCAAATTTCTATCACACGTCCAATGTTCTAGAATCAACGGGAAATATGCATTTATGTCAGTCTTCAAGAGTTTTAGGACTCGAAAATTGATGCGCCGACAACGACAAGTACGTAGGCCTACGGTTCGATTTACCTACCCTGCGATCTGACGAGAGTGGCGATGGAGATTGCAGATAACAGGAGCAGGCGAATGAATGATGGACCTCGTCCTCTTCCGACAGAGCCACCACCAGCAGCAGAAGCAGCAGCAGCAGAAGGAGCCATCACGGACTGTTTAGTCTACGTCGTTTTCTTTCGACAGCAAATCAAACGAAAGCGCCTTTTTGATCTATTTATATACAGGGGACAGGTCCAGTTTAAACCGACATTTGTTGGCTCGCGATGAATGTATACTCTGTTAAAAGTAATAGCTGATTAAATTAGCACCTATAATTGCAGCAATGAATTCGACAGTTCTGATCAACATAAAGTATGCTGTTCGGCGGGAACGTTATGGTTAACCATACCCACAATCTGTTATTGTCTAAACGTAGCCTAGTACACAGACACTTTGTGTGCGACCACACTATAGCTTGACGATTGCGACATTGGTTACTCAATTTTATCTGAAGCTCCGGTCAACTTTCGACTACGAGTCGGCGCTTGATCTAAACCGGATCGAGGAGTGTCCATGAGCAAAGTAAAATATTAGCAGATCAAGAACATATCTCGCCAGATATATGAATGCATCTAAATAAATCTGCGTTCTTGCTGGCACTTCAAATTGTTTTAGGATGAGCCATATTTTTACGGAAAAACCACCACACGTCGTCCTAATTAAGACAGATCGTCTCGTTCAGATGCGATATCCGCTAAACAGTAGACACCATAGCATAGAAAGAGCCTACTACTACAGGTACAGACGTATATTTATATCGTCTCAGACAATTCCTCAGTAAAACACCGGGTGAGACTGGTTGCTTGTGATTGCTGTACGTCTATTTAAAAGAATTTGACATTATTAAGTCTGTCACAGTGTTTATTGTCATGATGTCCTACAAAAGACCTACAATATGTAGCCTACGTTTGACAAGAAATTCTTTTGCGCTTGTCTTTCCTATAATTATATTTCTCTGGCTTTTATATAGGCTACCGGATCAAGTTTCTCAGTCTGTAACCATTCTAAACAATTTGTGTTTTTTAATAGTAACGGGATGAGATACATTAATATACAAAAAACAGATCAGAAAGAAATTAGCCACCTGCACCATGTGCAAACGTTTTTCAATTTCCATCAAACTTTCCTTGCTGTCACTAATTAATATAATTTATACATAAAATATCGCTGCACTGTAGGCCTAGCTCAATCGGAACTCCCGCATTTTAACGGCTGTTAACCCTGCAAGATGCACGACGATAAGATAAGATAATAATATTATGGTCACAGACTAAGAAACTTGCTCCGATAGGCATATAGGCATATAAATTATAAGCCAGAGAGAGAGAGATAGGAAGGACAAGCGCAAGAGGGTCTCTTGTTTTAAACACGTTGTATTGTAGGACATTATACGACCTTGACGATTGATTTATTGCGGCTCCACGCGTAATTTAAATTTCTCTATTACTAGAATACACTCTGTATATACAATTGACAGTGACCTAAACTTAACTCACTTTGCTCACAGATGACTCTGCTGTTCTTGTTTTGTAGGCCAACCCATATATCTTGTGAAAAGGAGTCGGTGTCCCAATTTGGAAAAGACAGGTTCAGAAATCTGAATTAGGTTTGTCCTGACATGCCCTTGGAACGCCACGTGCATGAGTGTCCCAACTTGAGAATAAATTCCGCAGATGCGCAAAAGATATATTAACTCATAGGTCTTTACCGGCAAATATATATATAGGCCTACACTGTGTCCGGATAAAAAGTAGAGCATTAGACATGGTGTCATAACTTCATCAAAACTATTAGAATGTGTCTGAAATTTTACAGAAATCATCAGTAGCCATGCATATTTGTCACGAAATCCTAAAACCGTTTTAAGATATTGGCTAGTTTGGAAAAGACAGGATCAGAAATCTGAATTAGGTTTATTCTGACATGCCCTTGGAACGCCACGTGCATGAGTGTCCCAACTTGAGAATAAATTCCGCAGCTGCGCCAAAGTTATATTAACTCATACGTCTTTATCGGCAAATATAATTATATAGTCAAGGCCGTAGACAGAGGGGCGTTTTGGGTGTTTAAGCACCCCCCGAAATGGAAGAATGGCAATGTAAAAGCCGGTTTTTAGTGTGAAAAGATGGGAAAATATGAGTTTTTGGGCGTAAAACACCCCCTGAAATGAATTAATGCAAAAGATAATTTTTAGGATGTGGAAACACCCCCTGAAATAAAATCCTGGCCACGGCCTTGTATATAGTCCCTATATAAATGTAAGATATATAAGCCCTATCGACCCTTAGCTCAACACACATGCTAAAATAATTTCCCCTCACACATAGGCCTATTATATTTATTTATTTATTTAGTCACACATTTATATAATGCCCCTTCAAATCTCCAATCTCCTACTACTCAGAGGCGGTCCCGACTACAGCCCAGAGGTGTGTCGGAGTTTGCACGCCGAGTGCCACGAGCAATTGTGAGTGAAAGACTTGCTCAAGGTCCTTAAACGGCGGGTGGGATTCGAACCTACAACCGTTCGGTTGCAAGGCGGCGACCTTCACCACTACACTACCGCGTCCCACAGTCATTCTATATAGTCTTTCTATAAAGCATTATTTTGTTTCCTTACTTCAAATGGCTGAGGTTTGATAGTCTGCATGGTCTATTTGACGTATTGGCCTACGTCTACGTGTATATAATACACATATAATAGTAATATTATTCTGCAAGTAAGTCCGAAAGTTAAGCCTACATGTACGTCACTGATGGTTATTTACTGCACACTGAAATGCCAGGTTTAATTATTTTCTACTTCGCTGTAATTCATGACTCAGTTAAGTCTCAGTGTAATAATGATCTCAACAGCGACGACCGTTTCGTGAAATTAGACTTAATAAAAGACTTGGATGTCTAGACCTACTTCTCAGCGTGTCGTAAGTAGGCGTATAGATCCGGTTAGGCCTTTACACTTGTAAGTAGGCGTGGAAATGTGTAATAAGGGCTAAATAAATCATTTGATCTTAGATATATCGTTTTGCATGCAGGTAAATAATTGAGATTGTAAGAAGTCTGATTTATTTTAAAAAACTGATTTATTAGTATCGGCTGTCCAGACAGCTATACGTCTATCTTACTTGTCTATTTATCATAAACCTTGAGGAGCCTTTTAACCCAGCCAGTTCCATCTGGTACAATTATTGCCTACTTCCTTTTGAGTCATAGTCATCTTATTTGAATTGAAGCATAATCATACAACTGAATCCTCTGGTTGGTAACCATAGGGGCAACCACACTATGCGAACCGTAGGACGCGTCACTCTCATCTTTTGAGGCGCTTGGGACCATCAATAGGACTTTAGACACCAACGGCGATTGTTAACGAAATTGTTAACGAATGAATAATTATGATTACGGTGACGGGTCGACTGTATGTTGAACGAGTGACTTGTATAGCATAGGCATAAGCCATGCATCAGGCCGAGTAACGCGAAGGTTAGTCTATAATACTCTATATAACAGAGATGGCAGAGGGGAATACGGGCGCAGAAGCACACGTACATATTATGTGTTGTTGACAGAGATTGATAGACGCCAGATAGAATGATAACTAGATGGAAATATAATTTATTTAATTTTATTATTTATTATTTTAGTTTATTTTAATATAATGTATTTTATGCACATATATAATATAGTCATATATATAAGATATCATATTTGCGTTCACTTTAGCAAGTCCTTAACTCACAATCGCTCAAGCGCTTCGGCGTGTAAAAACTCCGACACACTTTCGGGCTGTAGTGGGGACCGCCTCTGAGTAGCAGTGGTCTGTAAGAGGCGGTATAGAAATGCACAAATGCAATACAATACAAGAATAATCGATGCTATTGGATTGGCTGAGGGCAAAATATCAGGAACTGGCTACACTGTTACTTCCTTCAATGTTTCTCTCGGTTGAGACTTACGCGTAAGCCTATGATAGGTCTGAGATGTTATCCAATCACTGCCAATCAATAAATGGTTTACTTATAAAGGGGAGAGATTTTAGGTGGTTGATACACTTCTCAATTAATTCATTCTGTAAGAATTAGTATATCTGAACACTTTACAATTTTCATACGTAATCTATTATGTGGGCCTAGCCTATTAGATAGATAAACAAGGGTCGAAGTTTGGACAGAGCAGTTAGACAAGCACATTCCACCAGGCGCCAGTCTGTAATACCTGTCAGGCGGGTCTAAAGTTTTATCGTCAACATCCTGGGGTCTTAGAGGCAGGAATGTTTTTCCTGCTAATATTCCCAAGGGGACATAGATCATTTTGGGGCTGTCTTCTGCGAGGATTCAGACCTATTTCGTGTAGGTCGACCTAGATTTTGACCAACAACAAATCAGTAGTATTCGCTGGCACACACCAGGGCGATAGAACCCCAGCACACCAACAACAACTTTGTCTGACGTCTCTTCCTCTTTCACGTTCTCACACACTCACTGTCTGACTGTAAACCAACAAAGAGAATGTTCTATGAGAGCTGCAAAACCGGATTCAAGTTACCCCCGGGGTAGCTTAAAGTCGGATTCATCCTATCGCAATCGTAACACAACACTTCTATAGTGCCAGGCGAACCAGAGTTCAATGTTCGGGATAAAGTGCTGCTGAAAAATGTATTTAGAGCGGACCAAAAGGGAGAGCATTTTACTGAGCGCCGCGCAGGCCCCTGTGGCAGAAGTGTGTGCACAAGAACACGCATGTAGGCCTACTTTCAGCTCAAAATAAATTTGTTAAAGAAGAAAGCAATTTCGACCAGTCTGACCAGATAATATTATTGCACAATACACAACCATCCTCACCTTGTAGAGAGCAAACAACAAAATAATGAAGAATTATTACCTCAGGCACCCCAGGTTCTCCATCTATAAAGCGTGCCAGCCTTCTTGAAATGTGCTATAATTAATATGTGACCCTCTGTAATTCACTCTAAATCACGGAATACAGATATAATGGATTCTTTACAGTTACACCTGTTTGTAAAGCCTGGAAAAGACAGCGCTCACTTGAACTGCACGAGAATAATCGTAATCGTAATCGTAAACTCGAAACTTCTAAAGCGCTCTGTAGAGCTAAGCGCTGGGCACCAGCTAATTCCCGAACGCTGCGTAAAGTCAAGAGGGTACCGGTAGTCAAATAAGACATGGATCAGATACACTGTACTCAATCAACACCCCTCCCCAGACCTGCTAATGAAACCTGACGGCAATTGTACGTTACGTGCTTTGAGGCCTGGAGATTCAGACTGGAACTGAAGAAAATTACAGTCATTTGAGGAAAGTGACTATATCATTCATTTTAGATAGGGCATAGGGCCTAGGTCTCTGGAAAGCTGTTAACTCTCTCCTCCATCGAAAATCTCCCTCCCCACTGCCGGCATCCATCCCCTCTCCCTCTGTTGCTGGTACTTTCTGTTCTTTCTTCTCTACCAAAATCTCTACCCTCAGCTTTACACTGCAGTCTCTACTGGATTCTCAAGCCTCTAGGAAGGACTCGCCTCCTTCTATCAACCCTACTCCTCCTGTTTCTCACTCATCACTCTCTATTCTCTCTCCTGCCTCTGAGTCAGGAGTGGCTCTACTCCTGAATGCCCTTCCCAACAAGCAATGCGAACTCGACCCTATATACCTACTTCGCTTCTGAAAGACTGCGCTTCTGTCCTCGTCCCTATAATCACTAAAATCATCAATCTCTCACTTTCAACTGGCAGCTCTCCAATGGGCTTTAAACATTCTATAGTCAGGCTCAAAAAGGCAAACCTGGACACGGAAAACCTATCTAATTACCGTCCTATCTCCAATCTCTCCTTTCTATCCAAGCTAACTGAACCAATCGTCCTTTTTCGGCTCAACGACTACTTCTCTTCCAACGCACTCCTAAACCCCCACCAATCTGGCTTCATAAAACGCCATTCTACTGAAACTCTGCTTGCCTCACTCTACCATAAACTGGTCTCTGCCGTAAGTCATCAGCAAGTCTCCTGCCGTTGCCTCCTTGACATCTCTGCTGCATGTGACACTATTGATCACACCCTCCTTCTTGATCAATTGTCCTCCTGGTTTGGCATCTCTGATACTGCCCTATCCTGGTTCCAATTATATTTGTCTTCCAGGTCCTTCACTGTCAAAGCTTCCAGTTACTGCTCACAACCCCTCCCATTGTCTTGTGGCATCTCTCAAGGTTCCGTCCTGGGTCCACTCCGTCCTGGGTCCACTCCTCTTCTGAACGCATCCACTTCAAAGCCATCTCGCTAACTTACAACTTTTACAATATTCCCAGCCTAAATATCTTCGTGTCAACCTCTTCACCATCCAGTCAGTTCGCTCCACTCGGTCTTCTTACTTTATTTTTTAATTTTATTTATTCACGCATTTCGATACCGCCCCTTCAAGTCTCCTACTACTCAAAGGCGGTCCCGACTACAACCCGGAGGAGAGTCGGAGTTTACACCTCGAAGCGCCACAAGCAATAATTAGTTTGAGTGAAGGACTTGCTCAAGGTCCTTACGCGGCGGTTAGGATTCGAACCTGCAACCCTTTTGTTGCAAGGCGGCTACCTTCACCACTACACTAAAGACGCCGGACGATATATATATATATATATATATATATATATATATATATGTATTCCTATCGAGGAAAGGACTTGATTCCACTAATAGTCCTCAGGATGTAGGCCTATCAGACTATCGACCGGGGTTCTCTTACTGTAGACTAAGCCCTGCTTCTATCTAGATTAAACTTCTAATTGTTAAACTCTTACCTAGGGGACGATCGCCCCAATCGCTCCCCTCTGGATACTTTCCTGCATATAGACCTACCGTGTGTTCGATATTCAATGCCGTCTGCTGTTGCTGTAGGAAATATAAGGCCTACATTGTTCCTCTAGTCATTGTTCTTGCATTTCTAAGTTTGAGATTACGATTGTCTCGAAAAACATTTATGACGTCACCAACCTACACCGTGTCTAAAAAAACGTGTGCTAATCTGTTTCTGTAAGAGCTTCGTCAAATTTCAACCAATATTAATAACTGTTGGTAGGTAGATGGCAAAATGACTGAAATCTTATGCGATATATACATTTTCCACCTCACTTGATCCGAATCACCGTACCTTATTAAACACAAAAGTACCAATTTTGTATATACAGGGTGATTTCAAGAAAATGGTCCTCTTACGTCGGTTGCTAATATTTCGGTCAAAAGTACGAATTTAAGAATAATATTTTACAGGCTGAAATGCAATTCATACCTACGTGTGACTTTCAAATTTCACCGAAATACTTCAAACAGAACAAAAGTTATTAAACTTTTAGTGACGTCACCATTATTGTTTTATCTAATCTGAAACGTTTAACAGCTTTTTGATAATCCTTTCGTCAAATGCTACTATTTTTAATGGCATTTCGCAAACTTAAAGGCATTCATATCTACACATAAATACCAAACTTTATCAAAATATTTCAAACGCAATAACAGCTACAGCACATTCTTTTTAACGTTTGTTGTGTTACACATGATTGATTCATCAGAATAGGCTAGATACGGGAAGCGGGCTCACTAAGAGTGCTGTAACTTTTGTTGCGTTTGAAATATTTTGATAAAATTTGGTCATTATAATTATGTAGATACTAGCTGTAACTCGTAAAAATTAGAGGCAGTTTTAATCAGGGACCACAATTTCAAAGAATGTACTTACTTACTTACTTGAAACGCGATCAATATCGTAATATGAAACGATACTTACCCTATCCCTCGCAAAGTACCCTATTGTTTGTGCATATGGCTTCTTTTTCGCTTCCGATAATATGGCGTTCGAAGTTTCGATTGGAAAATAAGACTAACCAACCCAAGCGTCCGTAGTGCGATCAGAGGCTGAAGGCGAATTTCAAAGAATTAAACTATACTTACTTACTGGAACGCGTGGGTGCGAGCAAAATCTGCTCGAATTTACCGAAACCGTTACAGCCGCGAGACCGTTAGCGAGACCGTTAGCGAAACCGAATTAGCATCCAAGCAAGTTATATTATGTTGAAGAATCAGCTTTAAGTCTGTGAAACGTCATTATAAAAAGATTAACGTTTAGAGGAAAGATTATCAAGAAACTGTTAAACGTTATCCGAAATATAAAAAAACAGTAGATGACGTCACTAAAATTGTAATAACCTTTGTTCAGTGATTTTTCTGATCCCCTATCTTAAGCTTGTGCCACACCCTACTGAGATAATGTGGAAATGATAGCAAGTTTACTTACAAGGTCTAAAAGGGAGAGAAATATTGCATCGGAACTATAGTCGACGGACGAGTGGAAGGGAAATAGATTTCCT
>JAQFXW010005885.1:0-10134 GCA_034693945.1 Dendrobaena attemsi
TCTACATAAAGATATCTATTAACATACAGCCTCGACAAAATGGCAGTTTCTGCCTCCTTACACCGGATAGGTCCTCAGAAGCAATTCATCATTTTATATGAACTCACTGCGGAATGCTGATTATCAGTTTTTGTAATTAAAGGAAAATCCATTTTATTTATTTCAGTTATTTATTCACACATTAATATACCGCACAGAGGAACGTAATCTTGTATTCTTTAGTGTTATCGAGAGGCGATCCCGACTACAGTTCGGAGGTGCTCGCAGTTAACACGCCGAAGTGCCATGAGCAATTGTGAGCGAAGAACTTGCTTATACGTGTGGCTTGGGTTTGAATCGAACCCGCGACCATACGGACGCAATTCGGCGACTATCCCACTGCTCCTCCACGGATTCCACGCCCTACAAAGATAAAGTACAATACAATGTTGTCATAAGCTGTTCTTAGATTCTAGAAGCCAACTATCAAGCACTCTAGTCTCTCAACAATAGGAAGCCACACTGTATGTTTCATGTGGAGGGGGTTTGGGTGATGGATAATACTATAGTATACAAGATTACGTTCCTCAGCCGTTCCAGTGGTCGACTTATAGGACTAACCTTAATGACGTCGACAAGGTGAGGCGCAGAATTTATGGCCCCTTGCATCACTGACAAAGCCGTTAAATTCAGCCCTTGGTGATCGTTCTTTTATACCCTAAGAAAATTAGGCTATAATTATTTGCAATCGTTCTACGACCTGAAAGGCTCTAAAGATTTCTGCTTCATTATCCTGAATATTGAATGCTAATAGGCACAATGCAAACTATTGAATGCTAATAGACACAATGCAAACTGCTTTAAAGGCTAATTATTATGTTTGATTTCAATTGCTTGAACATTGTTGTACAAAATAATGTATATGTCTAATAAGAATCAACACGAATAACAACTTAGAATTTCCATCTAGAGTTTTATTTCTGATTTTCACTTTTTACATCTCACGGAAGAATAAAGAATCAACAAAAAGGACAACTCACTGAACTTAAATATTTAATTTGAAGCAATAATGTATCTCCTAATAGCAGCTTTTGCTTGTTGATTTTTTTGCTTTTTTTAGGATCCGACAACATTTCAAGGATGCTTTAGTGCAGGTGGGCAAGTGCTGCTATTTTTATTTTATTTATTCACACATTTCTATACCGCCCCTTCAAGTCTCCTACTACTCAGAGGCGGCAATTGTAATTGTAATTTGTAATTAACAAAGCAAAAATGTGAAAACTGTCAATTATGGGACATCACTTGTAGGCTACGTTAAAATCATAACATTATTCAGAGTTGTTGAGAGAGTCCTAAAGAACACCATTTCACTTTTGCCATTTCATGATGAATATTGTCTGAGACAATACAATATAAATAACTTAGCATAGGCCTATACACAAATGAAAACTGTCTGATACCTCAACCACGCTATAGCTGTCTGATTACATTAATTTTATATACTTATAAAAAATATGTGCTTGTATACATGTATATTGGCAATGATATTTGTATATGTTTATTCGAGTATAGCCTCGACGCGTCTTGATCCTGGTGGATGCAGCCTGCCTTTCCAGTATTCCAATAAAGAATTCTACAGCTGTATGGAGACGAATTCTACTTCTCAGTGTGTGGCTGATAATGATCAGCTTGTTGACTGCATAGCTCCACCAGGTTTGTGACTGCATTGCCATTTATTCAGATAATACTATAGAACGTTGCAAAATTTCCCTATTTTTGAGAGTGGCAGGTTTCTTTAAATCTGTAGCATTTCAGTAAAACAAATAATGTCAACTGTCAACATGTTTCTGTTGTGATTCAGGCTACACTGTTCAGCAAGATATTGTAAAGTGGAGATCTCCGGTGTCTGCACCACTTCCATGCATTAGCAACTGGATCATTCTAATGCAAAGGTTCGGCGCTGCTATCAACTTTTTTCGAAGCTGGACTCAGTACAAGAACGAATTTGGAAATATCCTTGGAAAGAACTTCTGGATTGGAAACGAGAACATGCATCTAATCACCAGTGGGAGTGCATTGACCTACAGATTACGTGTGGAGGTATAGTCTTTTATCGCCATTGAAGTTTTCGATTGAATCACAATCATTGACGCCCTTCCTTGGGTATGTAAATTCCATGCTGTGCTGTAGACTATGTCCATGATCACTTGTCGCTGATGCACCTATCCAGTTATTTTGGAATCATTTCATAATTATGAGATGATAAAATTCTATCGTTCTTGTGTATGCAACAGAAGTATGGTCTAACATTCCAAGAAGCTTGATAATCTGGAGATCCCATCCTGTGCTGTATCCATGTCCAATTGTCAATCATTACCTGTAATTCAGTCACTCGCTCTTGTTCATTTATTGAATGCGAAAAGGGTTATTGGTTAGAGCACGTTATACTTTGATTATCCTATTACTATCTTAGATGTTGGAATGTAAAAGAGGTTCAGGTTTATTTTATTAAATGTAACGCCCCAATGCTTATCAAATACACAAGAATGTCAAGAGTCAAGACAATGATCTTGAATTTTAAGCTTTTCTTGAACCACATAGGATTATTTCACAATACGTAATTTCTTTAAAAAAAACAGTTCAGTATAATTTTAAATCAGGTGTCTGTGAATGACTGTAGGATTAGTTTACTGAATAAATCCTACGTCCTGCAAAATCTTGCCTATCTTTTGTGAATCCAGTGCGCAGCCTATATGACTAGTGATGTGTTCACAGGTTCAAACATGGAACACTGAATTTTGGTACTACGCTGAATATGAAACTTTCTCGATTGACTCCGAAGCGGACTTCTACAAACTTCATCTGACCAATTACTACGGAAACGCAGGAGATTCGTTGTCGAACACAACAAACGGTCCTCAGCGTAATCACAATGGAAAGAATTTCTCAACCTATGATGCCGACAATGATATAAAACTCCACGGATCATGCGCCACAATGTTTAACGGGTCGTGGTGGTTTGGAAATTGCTATTGGTCGTGCCTGACGTGCATTTATGGAACACCCTATTTCTCCTGGTTCACTTTAGACACTTATGGTCTGCAACCCGCCGGGCGACTTCGATCAGCTAGAATGATGATCAGAAGCAACTGACAGAGAAATGGAGACCTTTATGAACATTTATAGCCATTTGGTGAGGCATAATGCTTAGTTAATGTACAAGCGAACACAGTTTTTCTTCTGGCTCACTTTAGATACTTATGGTCTGCAACATCTCGCGGTTCTGCGATCAGCGAGAATGATGGTCAGTAGCAACTGATTAAGGGACAGGATATCTAGTCGTGTTCGTGAAGCATACATAGTTATGTGAAAATGACAAAAAAACTATTATTTAATCTATATTTGTACATTAAATGTTGTTTGAGCTACCGATTAGGGTTGCACATGGGCACAACAGTTTCAGGCTAGGTACTTGTATGCCTTAGATTGCCTCCTACTTTAATACTGCCATACACCACGTTAATTTGGAATAACAATTTTACATGTATTTGTTGCAGGAAGGTTTTACGATTTTGTGATCCGCTTTAATAGGCTAACTAAAATGAATAGTTTTTGATAGTTACATTGTGATTATTTTCTTATTTTATTCGAATTCTTTCGGAGATTGGCCTAATGTAATTATATATAGCGCTTCTCTTCAAGTCCACTACTACTGAGAGATGCTCCAACCTGTGGAGCTGATGCTGAGTATGAGTTAACACACCAAAGGGACAAAGGCAAGTCATCATTGTGAGTGCAAGGCCCTTGTACAATAGTCCGAGATGAATTTGAACCCACGACTATTTCTCATTCATTATGGCGATGCAATCGTGCTATGAGGTGGAAGACGATGGAGATGTGCAAAAATACAACAATCTAAAACAATTGCTATACCAATCAATATTAAAAAAATAGATCCTGCTCTTCTGCGTCTTTTGCGTCTTTTAATATTTCGTGTTATGCTTTAATTTGAATCAATGTTAGTGATTTGGATTCGCACCAGGTGGTCTCTGGTTGGCCATAGGTGTACAACGAGCAGTTCATTATCCAATATTCATGGCACTCTAATAAATAGACCTTCATCAATCGACTTTTTACAAGATTCCACAAAAAGTGTCAACCGGTTTATTTCAGGTTTTACTGTGGCATAACATACACGAAAATGTTATTTAACGAAATTACAATGATTTTTGTAACGAGTAGGCCTGCTGTAACTACACCGTGTAAAAGAAACCTGTGCTAATCTGTTTCTGTCAGAACTTCAAACTTCAACCAATTTTAATAACTTTTGTTAGGTAGATGGCAAAATTGCTAAAATTTTATGCTGTATAAACATTTTCCACCTCACCTGACTCATATCACCGCGCTACCTCGTTAAACACAGAGGTACCAATTTAACAGTTGTTTTATAATCTTTCCGCCAGGCGTTAATATTTTTAATGATATTTTTCAAATTTAGCGGTAATTCATATCTACACTTAACGGCCAAGTTTTATCCAGATAATTCAAACGCAACAAAAGGTACAGCACTTTTAAAGAGACCATTTCTCGTATTCTGATTAATCGAATAAGTGTAACACAACAAACGTTACAAAACAATGTACTGTAACTTTTATTGCGTTTTAAATAGTTTGATACAATTTGGTCGTTATATTTAGATATGAATTGCCTCTAAGTCCTTGATATGTCATTAAAAAATATTACCTTCTGGAGGAAATATTATCAAAAAGCTGTTAAACATTATCTGAAAATTATGAAAACAGTTCGTGACGTCGCTAGAATTTGAACAACTTTTGTTCTGTGTAAAATATTTTAGTGAAATTTGACAGTTACGTGTACATTTGAATTGCCTTGCAGCGAGTAAAAGTTTAGTCATAAATTCGTACCTTTGACCGAAATATTAGCAAAGTACGTAGGGGAAGCATTTGTTCTATAAATCACCATGTACAGTATGTGCAAAATTAATACATCTGTGTTTAACAAGGTAGTGCCGTGACATGAGTCAGGTCAGGTGGAAAATTGCTATGTCGCATACAAATTTTAGCCATTGTGCCATCTACCTACCAACAGTTATTAAAATTGGATGAAATTTTACGAAGTTCTGACAGAAACAGATTAGCTCAGCTGTTTTTAGACCAATAAGATCACTTATCATAACTATAATCATAAAGAACATTAAAAATCCACTAGCTATACTTATAACTAGACCAAATAACTAAAATATAAACTGTAAGGAGACTTACACGGTGCATACGACGGCTCTTACCGTCAGACTAACAAAATCCCATCCTGTTCAGGATTAGCTCATGCACGTGATGTCTTCCAGGAATTCTGAGAAGATCTATCATAATTCCAACAGAACACATGCTCCTACACGAAGGTCGTGTGCACTTGGCAGAAATTATATCAATTTATTTGATTTTAGCAAAGCAAGTAATAATTGCATTAAACAGTCTTGTCATGAGTGACAATAGTGGAGATTAAAATAAGAATTCGAAGATGTTATTTGGGTTATTTGAACAACAATATCTTTGGAATTACAGGCCAACTTTAGTATCACATTGCCTGTCTCTGTCTAAGGTTCAATGTCTTGAAGTGACATCCAAATACATGTATCTTCATACTATCATTTGAAATGTCCAGAACATTTTTGAGGATAGAGTCTTCAGAAAATCTACAAGCTGTTTCTTATGTTTTAGTACAGTGCTAGAATTTTAGAGTGTAAGGTGTAATTCCCTCGTAGGTCGGATCGAAAATTGGAGTCCTACCCCTGGTAGGACCATGGGCGGTTGATGATGCGGGTGGGTTGCTGGTTTTCATAGACGCTGGTGTGAAGGTGGTCGTTGTTGCTGCTTCCGGGGAACTTGTGATCGTCAAAGGATTGCCTTGTGTGGTTGATGGTGTTGCAGAAACGCTGGTCGTAGTTGCTGGTGTTGAGGGAACGCTGGTTGTGTTTGATGGTGTTGGGGAAACGCTGGTCGTGGTTGATGGTGTTAGGGAAACGCTGGTCGTAGTTGATGGTGTTGGGGGAACGCTGGTCGTGGTTGATGGTGTTGGGGGAACGCTGGTCGTGGTTGATGGTGTTGGGGGAACGCTGGTCGTGGTTGATGGTGTTAGGGAAACGCTGGTCGTCGTTTGCAACGGTGTAGAGGTGACCCCTGATGGTGTACTTGTAGAACTTGCAATCGTAAGTTCTTTTGTGGTGCTCGGAGTTGGACAGCCGCAGCTAAACGAATACAACAAAGACTACAGAAAGAAACGAATTACGGTATCAAAGCAGTAAAAGTTTGCAGCATAGTTTGGACAATGTAGTCCCACTGCAGTATAACCGAAATTGGTGGGAGTTGTCCCGTAGCGACATCTGAAATAAATTACAATCCCAGCCCCTAACGAGTAGGGGGTCTGGGAGAGCGTCGTAAGCTGCCCCTGCGGGGTCTGGGGAGCCCTAGAAGACAACCAAATTTTGACAATTTTACTTCCAATTTGCCAGTGATGATTTTGACTTTCAGACTTAACTGGAGTCAAAAATGTCTCAAATTGTTCCACTAGTATTGCACATCCTGTTAAGTAATATCGATCCAGCGGGGTGTGGGGCAGAGTCTCAGAAGCTAACGAAATGTTGACAATTACATTTAGATGCCAGATGGAGTACATTTTTGGCTCTTATTTACATACAATTTGCTAATGCTAATTATGACTTTCAGACTACAATTGGGGTCAAAATGTTGCAAAGGTTTTCCACTAGTGTTGCACATCCTCTTAAGTGATATCGATCCAGCGGATCCTTATGGTGTGTGTTTTAATTAACCAATTAAGTCCTACACTAATTAACTTTCCAGTTTTTCACTGTACTATACCATGATTGCTTTATTTCAAAATATACTATGTTCCTTACTTTAGGGTGACCTTTGCTAGCGAGGCCCAGACCTTTTAGGTTTCTCCCATTGCTTCCATTGTCAAAGTCCATTTGCTAAAAAAAACTTTTACTGTCAAAATTTTACATTGGAGTCAAGAAAAAGTGTGGTTATGGTTATGGTTTTATATCTACATATAACGTCCAAATTTTATCAAAATATTTCAAACGCAACAACAGTCACATCACTTTTAGCGAGCCCACCCCGTGTTCTGACGAATTAAAAAGTGTAAGACAACAAACGTTACAAAATAATGTACTGTAACTTTAATTGCATTTAAAATAATTTATATTGATGAAATTTGGCCGTAAATGTAGATATGAACTACCTTTAAACTTGTGCGTTACTTAAAAATATTAACGTCTAGTGGACATATTATAAAGAAACTGGTATAAGGGTTATTTGAAATATAACAAAACAGTGGGTGACGCCACTAAAAGTTTAATAACTTTGTTGTGTTTTAAATATTTTGATAAAATTTGACATTTACATGTATACATAAATTGACATTCAGTCAGTGAAATTGTATTTAGAAATTAGTACTTTTGAACGAAATCCTAGCAAAACACGTAGGAGGATCATTGCTTTAAGATCACCCTGTAGATACAAAATTGAAAATTGACACGTATGTGTTTAACAGGACTGTGGGGTGATATGAGTCAGGTGAGGTGGAAAATTGTTATATCGCATAAAATTCAAGCCATTTGGCCATCTACATGCCAATAGTTATTAAACTTGGTGAAGATTTGACGAAGTTCTGACAGAAACATTTTTTCACAGTTTTTTTGGGCCACGGTGTACTGTAGAGTGTATAATAAGCTTTGCTTTCGAGTATTTCTGATTAGGCCTACTCATGTGGCGAAAAAATTACTTATTTACAGGATGTCTGGTCAGGCTAATTAATTCTAAAGCAAAATACTGGCAATCAGATGCAATTCCTACCTGTATACCGTGTAGTATTTGCACTGCTGAAAAACAAGTTGACAAAATACATCCAGAATGTTGCGAAAGATGCTTGGAACGTTATTGCACATCGTTACGTTGGTAACCGGAACAGGAGGACCAGTGCATCCTAAACAGGTCAAAACCGTTGTCGTTATTCCGCTGTTGGTATTGAAGGCATCGATCCTGCTGATGGTACCAAATGTGCCACACTGTAACAAAAGGACACGATTTATAGATAATAATAAAGAGAATTATAAAGAGAATTACACAATATGTTGACAATAAACTATAGTGGCATAGGTCTACGCGCCTGGGAATGTTGTTGACGTTTATTTCAGCACGCTATTGTGTTCTACATAAGTTCGTTTATAGGTAAAAGAGCTATAAAATTAATATAGACCAACTGAGTACTGACTATATAAATATATAGGCCTATAAACTATATAAATATATATATAGACTATATAAATCGCAGTTACTTACATAGATACTTTAAAAACATTTAATTCTATTTTCACGGATAATGCAGAACATGAAGTATTATTTAATTATATTGCCAACAAGACTATTCAAAAGATGAGAAACGCCGCCTATGCGAGAAATCTGCTTCAAGTCAAGTCAAGCATCTTTTATTGTAAATCAGAGCAATAGCAAATCAGAAAATGAGAACAGTACCACAGGTTACAACGGGATTGCCCACAATGGATCGAAATCCCGCTCCTAGGAACACCCTAAAAAGAAATGAACTATAAACAGTGCGATGGGTACAAAAATAATGACGCAAGGAAGTAAAACAGCTGAGAAGAAGATAAAGCAAAATGCACGAGGTAACTTACACTCTGTGTAAGTGAAGGAGACTTTCTGCGTATTGGTTCAAACGATCGTAGAGCTATAGATAGAAACATGATGGAGGACGAAGATAAGAAGTAGGTCGTCTATCTTATCGAAACTATCCATCAAACTCGGAGCGGGATAAAAGTAGATAGCCAAACTGGTGTTGAAAGAAAGTCTTCTTCGGGAGAGAGTCTATTTCAACGAGCGATGAAATATACTCTCCCCCGAAGACTATCAGAATAGAGTCTCCGGGGGTCCAATTTATTCTGAAACAGCTTCTCCGGAGGAAGATTTTATTGCAAAATAGTCTCCGCGGGGAGACTTCAAGGGGGATACTCTGTACGCAACACCGCCCAGTAGGCCTACCTATATCGACAGTACAAGATTTGCGCATGCCAAGCCTACGGCAAAGCGAAATACGGAGACGGGAGACCATTCACAAAAGCTGCACCTCTTCTCAAAAGTTCGGTCTAGCTACATGTATAGCACGCGGACTTTGTGAATAATGAGCGCGTGAGCGCTTGCTTGTAACTTACTAGGCCTAACTAAGACATCAATTCTAACCGTGCACGTTGGAAGAGCTAGTTGATTTGCGTTGAGAAGACTGATCGTAAGGTCGAAAGCCACATTTATTCGCACGGCGTTTGGACAGAGGACATCGTCATTGCCCGGCAGGATGGATCCAGCATACACCCTCGTTGTTATACTACCAGAGCCAATCAGAAGCAACAAGGTTATAACGTAGATAGCAGACATCTTCACCTAAATGGACGAATCAGTGCTATGTGCTAGTAAAATTGGAATGTCGAATTCTCATCGCCAGCGCTTTAGCAACTGGCTATTTTGTATCAAGAGCTGCAAAATTTATAGCACGAGAAAGATGTGCACAAAATATTCATTCTACACCGTGACCCTAAAAAGCTGCGCAAAAATGTTTCTGTCAGAACTTCGTCAAATTTTCACCAATTTTAATAACGTTTGGTAGGTAGATGGCAAAATGGCTGAAATTAGTTACGATGTTGCCTATACATTTTCCACCTCACCTAACTCATATCACCGCACTACCTTGTTAAACGCAGATGTACAAATTTTGTATATACTGGGTGATTTAGAAATAATGATCCCCTACGACGGCCTACGTTTTTGCAGATATTTTGGTTAATAGTACGAATCTAGAAATAAAAGTTTACTGACTGAAATGCAATTCATATATACATATAAGTGTCAAATTTCACTAATATCAAACAGAAGAAAAGCTATTCAGCGTTTAGTGACGCCAAACACTGTTTTGTTAATTTCAAATTTAACATATTTTAAAATAATATTTTCCGTCAGACGTTAATATTTTTAATAACATTTCAAAGACTTAAAAGTAATTCATTTCTACAGAGTGAGCCAAAACAATTACCCCCTAAGTTTTCCC
>JAQFXW010005886.1:0-10134 GCA_034693945.1 Dendrobaena attemsi
GTTCGTTTTAAGAATATCTTTGTCCAGAAATGTGCAAGCGCAATAGTTCCGGTGTCATTTTGAAGCTAAAAGGATCCTCTTTCCAATAAAAATAAAAAATAAATATGTCAAATTCCCGACTTAGTACTGACTTTTGTGCGTGGCGCCTCATATGTGTTTTCTATTTTTTGCCAGATCGAAAGCCTGGGATTACAGTGGACACTTTGCGTGGCTTCACAGGGATGTTGGATCGATCAAGAATGGCTCTGTGTCTGTTTATGTTCACCATGTTCATCATCAATCCTCTGAACTTCCTCTTTGCCGGTCAGAACTTACTCGACTCTGCTGACTACACCTTGACACATGGCACTAGTCGCACACTACAGTCGGCAACAGGTAATTACTTCTACAGACAGTTTTGGCACAATAGTAAGTGGTAATGTATCCACTAATTTATAGAGCACCTGTCAACAGCACTGCACATCAATCAGAGATGCTTCCAGTGTGAAAGAACCCAAACGAGAAGAGTGGCTTTGAGAAGTGAAAAGAAGCTCCACGACCTCCAGTCAATACAAGTCATTCTATTGTGACACGGGCCACTGGAAGCAATAGCTCATTATTTGGCAACGGTAGTCCTTGAAAATGTCTGTACATACTGATAAATACAAGAGAGCTTTGGGAAACCTCAGATGATTCTGTCCTGTTAACCTCATCCAGAACCATCTTGATTTCTACAAATGACCTGAATTTGGGATCAATATCATTCTCTAGTAGTAAATTACTGTGCAAGAGCTTTAAGTTTGAGTTCTTTAGTTTGTTTATTTCTGTAATTGTAATCAGAAGTGTGTTTGGAATAGAACACAACCAGAGCGTGAAGACTGAACTGTGAATGATAAATATTGTGGGATTATTCAGAATGTTATATCTTATTTGTAAGTGGGTATAGGAATAGACAATTACAGGTTTGTTTTCAATTTATATGGGAGCTATTTTTGTTTTCAGTTGAGACGGGTTGGTTAAACTGGATGTTTCCGACTCTGTTGACTTGGTTTGTGAACATCGTGATCGCAGTGCTTGTGATGGCCAAAATCTTTGTGTTTGGAGAACCGGTTACGAAGCCACTCTCTCCGTCTTCTGTATCATATTGGAGGAAGCGCAATCAGGCTGATGTTTACCTGAGAAGGGTGAGCCCTGTCAGTTGATTAGTCTTCAGAATGAAGATAGTGGTATTATTTTATCCTTAATTAATTCTAAAGATTCGAGTTGTGATTGTGTGACATTGAGGTCCTGTGCTATGGTGCAGCCAATTTCTGGGCTAATCGGTCAGATTCAGTATCAGCCAGTTGCTGAAGTTTACCAATAAAACCTTTGCTGTTATATTTTTGCAGGGTAGTTACGTTGAGGCTGCCTCACAGCTGAGGGGATGTCTGCAGGCTCTTGGCCGCCCGCTTCCTACCACCAAGTTCGATTTGTTTGCAAGCTTCTTCTGGAATCTTCTACGCCAGCTGCTCCACCGCTTCTACATCGGACAGTGGCTGGAGATGAGAGCTGGAGGCATCTGGAGAGGAATCAGCTCCCACGACATAAAGGTGTCAGCACGGGATGCAGCCGTGGTCTATCATAAGCTGCTGCAGTTACACTTGACAGGTTAGCATAGATGACATATGACAGAGCATATGCCCAGCCCTCAGCGCTTCTGTGTTTGGTCTCGTGCCTCTTGAAGGGTTGCAATGTTATCCGCGCACAATGCATGGAATATGTTTGCAGGGCTTGGCGGTTGGAACTCTCCTCCATCTTTCTAGTTATCTGAGCATTGCTTGCCATGCTTCATTCTTATCGAACATTTGTTCTGCTCTCCTTTAATGAAACTATTCATGTTTCTGTTCATTATTACAATATGACACTCAACATAGTTTTATGGGCTAGTTACATGAGCTGATTTGAAAATGTGTGATTTGACAGATCATGTGAGCCATGGGACCTGGTCTGGGCTGAACCTTGCTCTGTGTACAGTGAATCTCGGAGAGGCGGCTAGAGAGACGCTCCCTCGTGATACCCTGGCTGAGATCTACGCCCTCTCTGCTATGACCATTCGACTCTTCTTCCCAACGAGATTCCAGTTCCTTGCTGTAAGTAACAAGTTTTAGTTCTTAATTTCGGTTATGTCTGTGAAATTGTTTTTATAGTAGTCTTAAATGCATGCTGCTGATAGTGAACTGAAAATTGATTGGGAAATTGTCTCTTTCATCCTTATTTGATTAATAAAAATGCTATTACAGCTGCATTCTAATGTAATTTGAATGCTATATTATAATGTAACAAGATCATGAAATTGAGCAATAAATGCGATCTTCCACAGTGACATACAATGTGAGTTTGGTAAATTGGTGTCTGATTGAAGAATTCATTCTGTTAAGGTATTTTCTAGTCAAGTCTGTGTCCAGGATTTGAATCCTGGTGTTTCATGTTGGTTATGGAACAGTTTGGAAAAGGGTAAGAGTAGATATGTGCCTGGATTGCATGTCCTATGAGACGATACTTCAAGCCTTTCCCAGCAGATGATGAGATGATAAGCTTCTGGTCACTTGAAGTGACCATCTGTTGAGCATTATGACGATGGTGCTCGGATTAAATGAAACTGGATAAGTAATGTCGTATTTGCCTTTCAGCGTTATTTCCTCAGTCAGGCAAGAGGAATATGCCTTGCGTCTGGATCAATGATTCCAATGTCTTTGAGCTGGCTTAATCACCCGCTTGGTCATCGATACTTTGTGGACGCTTCATGGAACTGCCAGAACACAAAGAGCAACTACAGCTGCTGCATCAATGAAGGTATACGTGATAAAAATGATTTTTGTATTGTATTTTCGTTTAATAACACAAATTAACAAATCGCAGTAAGCTTACAAATGGAAAATTATAAGAAAAAATATATATATATTGTCTGAGTTACTATCCCTTGGGGGAGAGCAGAAAAGGAAACAGATTGAGTAACAAGATTGTATGGGTTTATGTTATGTCTCTTACAGTGGCTCTGATTTTGTCATTGTCAGAAAGCTAGTAGCGTAAACCAGGGTGTACTACAAATCAACTCATTATGAATATTGAATATGATTAATTGAGTCATTGCTTGAGTCATTTATTCAGGAAAGGTATTTTAGAAATTGATTGTTTGATTGATTATTAGACAAAACAAGGTGTTCTGTGTATTGTATTTTATAATGACAGAGTCTATGAATTGCTGTGCTTGTAGTTGATCCTTTGGCGCATGTGATGAGAGGATTTAGGGAATGTCTTCTGGAGAAAGGAATCTTTGCTCTGCTGACACCTGGCTACAAGAATCATTCAAAACTTCGAACAGAGAACGGAAGTGACTGGTACGAGCGATTTGTCCACTCCAATGTTTGTTCCCAATGTTACATGTGATTTCATATTCTAATTATAACTAGCTGTAATCCGTAAAAATTACGGACAGTTTTAATTAAGGGCTACAATTTCAAAGAATATACTTACTTACTTACTTACTTGAAATGCGATCAATATCGTAATATAAACAGATGCTTACCCTATCCCATCCACGAACCCTATTCATTGCGCGAATGGCTTCTTTTGTTCTCTTCTGATAATAATGGCGTTTGAAGTTTCTGTTGGAAAATAAGACTAACCAACGCAAGCGTCCGTAGTGCGATCAGAGGCTGAAGGCGAATTACAAAGAATAAAACTACTTACTTACTTACTTACTGGAACGCGTGGGGGCGGGCCAAATCTGCTCGACTTCTGAGACCGTTACGGCCGCAAGAGCGTTAGCGAGACCGAATTAGCATATGTTGATAATCTCTTATTGTATGTTTATTCTTATATAGACATTTTGTATAGCACCTTTAAGTGACTTACAAAAGTTGTGACATGCTCTTAAAGTTATAAATCTGTTCTTAAATCCATCAGATTTCATTCCATCTTGACTTTATTTGATGTCCCGTGACGCTTTGGTGTGTCGACACTGACTTGGCACCAGACGACCGTGCTGTAGTCCGGAACATCTCTGAGTAGTCTCCTTGGAGAGGTGCTATATAACATTTCAAATGAATGAACTTATTATTTTAATATGAAATCTCAACCAAATGATAAAAGGTCAAGGAATAGGTGCAATTGTTAGCCATGCCGTAAGTTAATTGTACATAATTTATTGCTGATTCTACTGTGAATGTATGTTTAATGTCAACAGGATTGCCCATCATTCGGCGGAGGCCCTTGGCTATATTAACTTGCTGAATGAATCTTCAGCTGGCTATGAAACATCTCGGGCAATAGGGTATTGCCATGCAGCTGACAAGATTGGTAATTTTTTTGTACCTGAATTTAAAAAAAATTTACCATGGTAGGCCTACTTACTTTGCTTAACTTACTTAGTAGGTACCAGTACCAGTTGGAGTTAAATGTGTTTAATATTTAGTTTAATATTAGACCAGTCGCGGCTCTCCACGCACATGTTGAAGGAGAGAGAAATTGGGGCAGACAGAGAAAGACATGGATAGATAACGTCAAAGAAGATCTGAGAAAGAAAAACACTGATCTGAACAGTATTAGAGAAATCATCAGAAATAGAGAAAACTGGAGAAAATTCATAAGGGCCTCATCGCCAGGAAACTGATGGAAGAGAAGAAAGAAGAAGAATATTTGGTTTGACTAAGTCATTCACTCCGACTTATTGCCTCTCATATTAACTCAATCAACTAATATTCATTTACTTACAATCAGATGTTCACCAACTGGTTGACATTTGAAGGTGTTGACGAGTTGTCTCGCTGGTGGGGAGGAATGGTTGCGGTTGCCGCTTACTGGTTGACAAATGATATGGCTGCGGCAGAAAGACTCTATCCGCTTCTTGATTCTCTTCCAAAGTGTCTCCAGTCGATGAGGTAACTGCACTTAGATAAGAATTTTACGTTTAATTCAAAATGAGTCATTAGTCAAATGAGCTTAACCATTTGCAGGTATCTAACTATAAATGTTTCAAGCAATAAATAAAATCCTATTTAGATAAGTATGAACAGAAAAGGCTGATCATTTACTAATCTAAAACTTCACCAACTTCAACCAGATGAATGTTATAAATTTAAATTCTTGAAATCGTAATATGATTTTACATTCACTATAGGTTTTTTGTTAATAAATTTGATGGTTTTGATTGTCACCTATAGATATGTTGCAATTCAAATAGATTTACAATTGAGATGTTTTTCTGAACAGCGATCCTCTGCCAAGGAGCGTGCACCTGGCCTACAAGGCTCGGAAGGCCAGCCTCACAGATCCCAACTGCACTCCTTACAGTTGCGTCCAGGTCTGCAACAAAGCTGGAGAGCTGTTACGCGAGAGTCTGGCGATGGCAACTGTTACGCAGGGCTACCGCATTACAAAGGTAAGCAATATCACTCTGTCATCAGTTGGGAAAGTAAAAAGTTTCAGCAGCAAACTTTACTCTGTTTATTTAATTGCATGACTTGTCAACAAAGTATCAGCTGTTTAGTTAATTTCATCTGAACATTATTGATAGAGGCCAAGACAGCCGTAATAGGACAGTATATTAACGAAGAACAAACCGCTGGTTGGGGCGATATTGTCCATGCTTATGGAATTTCTTGCTCCGTTCTTCTATTTATCTTATGCTACTGATTAAATTGGGTCTGCCCTTCCCCAAATTGGATTCTCATCTCTTGTTTTACAATTGAAGACATTTCCTGTGCATTGCAAATGTCATATATTTGATCTGTTTCATTTACTGTGTCTCTCTCATTGGGTGCTATTTCTTCTTCACCTATTCGTTTGCGTAAGTTCATTGAAAAATATGTTTAAAGAAATCGTTTGTAAGAGCTTAACCAATATTTTAGACGGAAACGGCCTCTGCTGTCATGGGCTGTCGTTAAACACTGGAAGCCTATCAGTTTTTGGTGTGCAAAGTATTTGCTGAGGTTAATAATACTAAATAAATGCCAAAAAGGTAAAATATAATTTCCCACTATACATAGAAGCTGAATATTGTAATAAATGGACTCTTATATTGGTGGCTTGTGTTTTCTGCTAGGCTATGCAGCTGCTTGTTTGCGATTGGCTTCTGATAACTCGAACCGAGATGTGGCAGAGAGAACGAGGAGAACGTTCAAGCGATGAGGAAGATGTAACCTCAACGACGGCCATGGTGTCAGCCGATGTCGTCGCCTTCCAGGCGGATCTCTGCAGTCTCCGAAAGCTTGCCAATTGTCTTAAGGCTGCGATGCCAAGGGTCGGTTTATCATTTCTGTATGCCTGCTTTGTTGTAGACTATGTCATGAGTGATTGTATCTGCATTTAGATGGACAGCTGAATAGCACTCTCTAAGAAAAACTTTAAGAAACTTCTTGCAAATCTTGGATGAACAACTGAACATGCTTCAGAAAACAGAAAAACTTGCTCGCCTTTGTCTCAAATTGTAAAAATCGCCATTATTTTATATGCACATCTTCAGCAAGAAAGATTTAAGCAAATCATTGGTTAAATTTTATTTCATAGATGTTAAATCTTGTTTCTGGACTAAATTTCATAGATTTTTACTTGCAAAATTAATTATGTTGTATTAAGGTGACATACGACCTTTTGTGTTTTTGGTGAAAATCTTGCACATTGCTGTCGGTATTATGGACCTATTTTCCGAATCAATCTTTCGCATTTCAGTCTTCATGATAATTGCTAGTTTCTCAGGCACAGTCACGAATAATTTAAGTAGTTTAATAAGAATAAAAAGGGTTCTGTCCTCAAGTGAATGATGTTCGATTAATAGGAAAAGTCTTGTGTGCATGCAGTCTCAGTATATTGGCCATAAGAAGAAGAATAGATTTCGGAATAGATTTAGTTAGAGAGATAAGAAATAGCCAATCAAATTTGTG
Source organism: Dendrobaena attemsi (assembly GCA_034693945.1). Taxonomy (NCBI): domain Eukaryota; kingdom Metazoa; phylum Annelida; class Clitellata; order Crassiclitellata; family Lumbricidae; genus Dendrobaena; species Dendrobaena attemsi. The sequence continues at coordinate 6,900 of JAQFXW010005886.1, forward strand.
GATAATGCAATGTGTGTCTGCATATTCAGGCACTTGGAAGGTTGGTTAGAAATGAGTTGCATTTCTTGATAAAGACTGCAGGTAATCAGTGCATTGTAGAATAGGTATAGTAGATTCTTTTTAGTATGCAATAGAATAAGTAACTTTAAACGGTGCACAGTGTGCCATTTTGTAACACATTTACTGTGTATTTTCAGGTGTTCCTTCATGAGACGACGGGACGAATGATGGCAGGTGCAAGCCCTGCACGCACGCTCCAGTTCTTTGGTCGTAACTTGCGTAAAAGGAATAACACAGGATCGCAGCGAAATGCCTTGAAAACAGGTGCACCTTTCTACTATGATTACAGTCAGAATATCTGTGGCCAGTATCATAGTATTATCCATCACATACTTTTTACACTTGTCACATATTTGGCCTTGATGATGATGATAGTGATAAGGAAGTCATTAGATTGGATTTCCTATGTCTATCATTTCTAGAACTTCCAAACTTATTATTCTGATTTTGTGCACATTTATTGTGTGCTGTATCTAAAAATGAAAATTCAGTGTAGAAGGATTGCTGGATGTCCTAAAGCTAGCTTAGATGCAGCCATCAGTGTTAAGTGTTGACTAACCTTATTTCTGTCTGCTGTGGGGTGTAAGAACGATCAACAAGTTTCTGTCTTATGCGTGATTTTTCCCACTGTCTGTGTTTATATGTTCGTTGCTCCCTACTACTCAATTTAGCTCACATTTCTGCCCTGCAGATTTCTACATCTGCATAGCTGGTTATTTCTCCTTAGAACGATAAATTTCTGGTTGGAATACTGAAAACTAGTTTGACTCTTTCTGATTTTCTTATGCAGACGCTGATGGTGATGAGATAGCAGAAAAGGAGCGAGCAGATTCTCTGGTGTCAGCGTGTCGCCAGCTGCCGAATCAGCCGTCATCTCAAGCACAGGTGGCAGCCATGCTGGATGAGGCAGCAAAGACGTTCGAGCGATTGGGCGACCGCAAGGCACTGCAGGATTGTCGCAACGTTATGACGAAGTTCACCAAATCGGGAACACCGCCTGGCGGTTCTATGTCAGTCCTCTGACATGAGTAGAATGAACAGACTGTAATGCCAGCTTTTCTTTCTGTTGTGTTTGAGATGTTGGCAAATATCGTGCTTCTGAATATGAACAGATGTTTTATGTAGGTTCGACAGTCTGCTGTGACTTTTGCCACCTTTTATACCTTTCTTCAAGTGCTTTGCTCTTCTACATTTGCAGCTATGTTGTATACAGTGTTGGGCCTGTTGGCATTACACAAGGTATTCTATCACACAATTGCTATGGTCACATTAGTTGCTCAGCTCAGAGATACTTTGACTTTTAGATCACACTTCTGAGGAATGTTTTGGATGGCAGTTGATGAATTGGCATTAATTGTACCACTTTAGGATGCCAACCAAGTACAGGTGTGGTGGCATTCCATTGCTTTCTGTCCTCATCTGCAGTTTTTGTAGTGCTACTTTGTGCTGCAAGTTGACCATTTCATTTTTTGTGTGTTGGGGATTGCTATTTTCTAGTTTCGTTCGTGTCTCTTCTTCAACCAGAAGATTTTACAGCGATGCAGAAAGCATTGATGCCGACTCAGGGTACAACTCCAACCTTTACCTGACTGTTAACTTTGCCAAATCTAATAATATATATTATGCATCTTCTGCATTTAGTTTTCCAGCTTTAAAATCATTGGGAAGTGATGCAAGTAAATAAGTATATTGAACCTTTGACTAAGTCAGATCCTTGTGTCAACTGAATGTGTGCATATAGGCTGACTGCAAAAGATCCAGTTAAAAACATACAATTGGTTATTATTCATGTACATGTATTTATTACAGAATTTGCTGTGTTCAATTTATCTGTTTTTTTAGGGTTACGCAATTCAAATGTAGCGTGACAAAACTTGTTTCTAGCTGTAGTTGCCAGCTAGCTCTATCTCAGTTTCTTTGAATTGCAGTACTTGCACAGATGACTGCTTTATGCAGACTAAACAGACTATAACTTGTTTAGGATTTAGAATGCAATTTTTTCTGTAGCTTTTATAATCTTTACCCTTTAGGTTTACAAAAGTTGCACTAATGTCGTGTGCTCAGTGTACAGAATTTTAAGTAGTAAGACGTCATTTCGTATATAATAACCTGAGAGGGTAGCAATTGACTACTAACATTGAACTGATGGCAGTGAATGAATTATGTTACTGCTTTCTTGTAAAATAGTCAATTAAAATTATATACTCTTAACCTGTTGCTATTTTGTTGGCATTGGATTCTTTTGATTATTTCCAATGACTTTTTGTGAGTGGTTGTGTAAACTTTTATGTATTAGATATAACATTATACATCCCATGTTGTGTACATGCACCATCGTGCAAGTAGGGCTTATCAATTTTTTTATTTATGCTTTTCGCCTCAAATGTAAATCTTAAAAATATCATGGCCATGTAGACACCATGGTCTTGAACACTTATTCACCCGTGACTGACATTGGTGAAACAAACCCACAGAAGACCAACTGGAATCGGTGAATCTCATATGAAACGCCTCAACCTCTTGATAGAGGATTGTTGTACGGGCTTGATACTTATTTTCGCCATGTCAGTACATGGATTATATATCTTAATAGACCTACATAGTACATGTACATATCTTCTGACAGCCGGATCTGTACTTATTTCTTCCTGGGTTTGTGAATGCGCTGATGCCATGCGCTAATAAGGACGAGAAAGTTAGGATCAGAAGCCAATTAGGGATTGGATTAAATGCCAGCGATTTAAAAGTAATTTAGTATCAGAAACCGATTCAATAAAAAAAACAATCAAAATAATTTGTATAGCGCCCCTTTAATTAGGCTCTCTACCTGAATTGATTAAATGCGAGTAAAACATGATCCGCATTGTCGACTGTACCCTCGCCTTGAAACCAAATCGTGGCTGTGACATTCAGTAAATACACGAATAGCTTAATGCAATAATGCATACATTATAGGTCTAATAGACGCATGTTTATTTACACTCGTATAGCCTACATACAAAAGACGCAAAATGTCATGTAGAGATAAAAAGGAGAATTACAATGGGAAAGGATGCATTCTACAAGAGGAAAACTAAATAGAAACCTGAAAAAGAGGATGATCAAGACACTGATATGGAGCGTGGTCCTATATGGATCAGAGACATGGACAATGAGAAAAGAAGATATAAAAAGA
>JAQFXW010005887.1:0-10132 GCA_034693945.1 Dendrobaena attemsi
CACGCCCTTTGTGCTAGCCCGAGATGTTAAATCTCTGAGTGTCGGCAGACATCGGGTTCGTACTCGGTACCTTGCAACGCCGACGACGCATTGGGAAGGGTTCGAATTTGCATAATACTGTCGAGTACAATACAAGAAATGTAACCTTTCAGCATTTTGAAGATAGGCCTTATATAAAAAGGCTTAGGCCTATACATGTATGTTATGCATCTTCAGTGGTTTAATTGGTCATGAAGAGGTGCACGGTGGATCTCGATTTTTGCAAATCTGAAACCTAGACCGATCTAGTGAATCCAATAAGACCCCAGGCCTAATTTAACAATGCTCGCAACTCCCGTGAAATTACAAATACAGAAAACACTAGGCCTATTTAGCATAGCATATTTCCTTATTTTATTTATTCACACATCTCTATACCGCTCCTTCAAGTCTGCTACTACTCAAAAGCGGTCCCGACTACAGCACGGAGGTGTGTCGGAGTTTACACGCCGAAGCGCCACGAGCAATTGTGAGGGAAGGATTTGCTCAAGGTCATTACGCGGCGGGTGGGATTCGAACCCGCAACCCTTCGATTGCAAGGCGGCGACCTTCACCACTACAATACCACGCTTTGTTGTATGGACAACAACAAAGAAGAGAAAGCAGTCAATCAGGAACAGAGAAGTCAGAAGGAAATGACGGAGGAGACGAAAGAAGAGAAGAAGAATAATTATAATTGCCAAATTTAAAAAAAATATTTCAAACACACTAACTGCGTTGTTTTTGATGGTTCAAAAACCGTTAACAGTTTTTTCCGAATATTTCTGCCAAGACTAAAACAATTAATGAAATCAAAGGTATTTCGAGGCATATTCACACATTACGAAATTCTATCAAAATATTTCAAACGCAACAAAAGTTCCAGCACTTTGTTTTGTAACTTTTGCTGCGTTAACACTTTTTAAATCATCAGAATACAGTAGGTGAACTCTCTAAAAAGTGCTGTAGACTAAATTTATTTATTTATTTATTTATTTATTTTTGTATTTCTATACCGCCCCTTCAAGTCACTACTACTCAGAAGCGGTCCCGACCACAGCGCGAGGGAGTGTCGGAGTTTTCACGCCGAAGCACCACGAGCAACTGTAGGTTAAGCACTTGCTCAAGGTCCCTGCGCGGTGGTTCGGGTCTGTATCTAACCTGCGACCCTTCAGACGCAAGGCATCGACTATCCCATTGCTCCACACAGGCCCTTTGTGCTAGCCCGAGATGTTAATCTCTGAAAATCGGAAGACATCGGGTTCGTATACTCGGTACCTTGCAAACACACGGCCGACGCGCTCCCAATGTAGCTAACTGGGCTATTGTTGCGTTTGAAATATTTTGATAAAATGTTGTCGTTATATGTAAATATAAACTACTTTTAAGTCTGTGAAATTTCATTAAATAATGCTAACGTTTTGCGGAAATATTATAAATGAACTTATTCAACGTTATTTGAAACAGCACGAAAACTGTGGGTGGCGTCCCGTCAAGATGAATAACTTTTGTTCTGTTTGAATAATAGTTTTATGAAATTTGGCAGCTACATGTAAATATAGGCCTAAAATTCCTTTCAGCCTATCAAATTATATTAGTGAATTCGTACTTTGGACCGAAATATTAGCAACAAACATAATAGAATCAGTTTTCAATCAGTCTTTATATAAACTTGTTAATAACTTATTCATAACTATAAGATAGTTTAAAATTAATATGACTTATGCATATAAATTACAGTTAACTTAAACAATTGTGGGACGCGGTAGTGTAGTGGTGAAGGTCGCCGCCTTGCAACCGACACACCTCCGGGCTGTAGTCGGGACCGCTTCCGAGTAGTAGGAGACTTGAAAGGGCGGTATAGAAATGTGTTAATAAATAAATAAATGAAATAAATTGAAGGTCAATATAGCTACGAATATCTGATCGGAGGAATGGTATAATGGTATCAAAATGTATACCCTATACGCTGGCCTGATAAGTTTCTTTTTACAGTTCTTTCTCTTCTGAGCCGATTCCTTATCACACCATCATCAATGCCTCCCAGCGACATAAACAGATGCTCTAAATCTATTTCGATTGCCACTATAATAACTATATCTCACCTCATCACACGATAAACACCAATCCGGGTATTTATAGGAATTCATGGATGGCTACTTCCGATAGCATCCACGTTTCGCTAGCCCCAGGGGCTGAGTATAATGGTCATATATACTCTGAGGGGATACCGCTGAGATGCTCTATGGAGGACTCTCCCCGTCAAGCGCCCTCTACCAATATAAATCCACTTGCCAAGGTTATAAACACTGGCGCCAAATGAAAGCTTCGAGGCACAGACGGCGACGACATGGCTTTGTTCTGACCTTTAGCCCCGTGACCTCATCTGACCCCAGTTACCGATAAGGAGCGCCCGTCAGTCGTCAAGGGCTTACAACACGTCGTCAATATGCCGACATCCCCTCAACACCAGTTTAACATAGATTTATACATGTATACATCGATGTATAGTTACATATTATATACACATACATGCACCAATATAATAAATTATTATATTGTACATACATAGGCCTAGATATAATTATGGCATTTAAAATATCTAGATAGGGCGGCCTACTTATAGAACTTGCGTGCAGAGATTTGGTATTAGCAAAGAATGTGAGTTAGTATAAGTTATATAATGGATCATGCAATACACGTTAAGATGGATCTAAAAATAAAATTATTATATACGTGTAATATATATAATAGATGAAAATAGATGAATCAATGGATAAATAGAGAGACTGCGCAGACAAACAGAGCTAGATACCAGAGGAGACGAGAGGGAGACAGTGAGGGAGAGGGAGAGACAGAGACAGAGACAGAGACAGGGAGAGAGACAGAGAGACAGAGAGACAGAGAGACAGAGACAGTGACAGAGACAAAGACAAAGAAAGAGAGACATAGACAGAGAGACAGAGGGAGGGAGGGAGAGAGGGAAAGACAGACAGACAGAGAGAGACACACAGAGAGACACAAAGAGAGACAGACAGACAGACAGAGACAAAGAGACAGACAGACAGACAGACAGACAGACAGAGAGAAAGAGCGACAGAGAGACATGCAGGAACTAGAGAGAAGCTGAGAGATATAGACAGACAGACAGACAAAGAGGCAGAGAGTTATGAAGAAACTAACATTCTGAGATGACTTGGAGCGATATGATTGATATTGATTTAATCAGAATCGAAATTCCTAACATTCTCATCAGAAAAGAAGACTTTCTCCTCGATGCATGCACGATTTCTTTACACACCTTTCGCCATTACATGTAATTAAATTGACCATTCTCCAATTACTATTGCTTCTGCTTCTATTCGTATATCTGTATGCCTTCATGTGTATGTATAAAATGAATGTATAATTGTATAATTATAATAACATTTTAGCCTATACGCAATGCATTAATGTTTGTCTACATTCATACTATAATTTATTTATTTATTTTACTTATTTATTTAATCACACATTTCTATGTATACATACCACCGTGCACCCTTTCAAATCCACTCTGCTACTTAGAGGAGGTCCAGACTATAGCCCTGAGGAGTGTACACGCCGAAGCGCTACGCGAACACAATTATTATTGTATATAAGGTCCCTACGTGTGGCTTGGGTCTGAATCGAACCCGCGACTATCCAACTGTGCCACTATAATTATGTGTGTATGCATTCAAGGGTTTATACAACGAATCTCGTATACACTATAGAGGAATTGTTAAGAAGAACTCCCGACTACAGCGCTAGTGCTGATTAGCAGGCCGAAGCGCCTCATTTACTATGTCACCTGGCGAAAGAACTTGCGATCCTTCGACTACAAGGAGCCAAACGTAGCCCTATATACCTATGGCAGCACATGCATGTATGTTTGTTTGTATGTATGTATGTATGTATGTATTTCTATACCGCCTCTTACAGTCCACTACTATTCAGAGGCGGTCCCGACTACGGCCCGAGGTTGTGTCGGAGTTTTACACGCCGAAGCGCGTCAGCAATTGTGAGTGAAGGACTTACTAAAGGTCCTTATGCGGTGGGTGGGATTCGAACCCACAACCTTTCGGTTGCGAGGCGGCGACCTTCACCATTACACTACCGCATTTATGGGAGACCATTGACTAGTCTCTCAGATCTAGTGCAGATAATTATAGGAGGGATGCTGGCGTCCATGCAGCTCAAGCATAGGGTTTCCCTCGCGCAATTCTTACAAATCCGTTGTGCTTATAGGATGGTGTGTAACAAAGGTCACGCAATGAAGCCTGCTAATAAAACGATAGCCGAACTCTCGGTCCAGGTAGTGTGAGCTCCCTGAGAGAAATTTTCTAGTTGCGCCCTTGTATGGGGTGTTAAAAGAAACAGGATTGAATGGATTTAACGAGGGCTGTAGCCAACGAATACAAAGCCCAAGCAAACGAGTACTTCGCTGTCAACTGTAGTCAATGGCTCCAATGACTGTAGTGAAGGCGTTGACTGATTATGCTTTTGCTAGCTGTAACCCGTAAAAATTACGGGCTATTTTAACCAACGACGTCTTAGTGAATACTTACTTACTTCTACGATGTCATTGGTTAGATGGAGACTCTTGCAATATGTAGGCCGCACCAATAACAACGAACCCCGCCCCGTTTGCAAAAGTTACAATTAAAAACCGAAAATAAGACCCTGTTATTTACAAATTTTACGGGTTACGACCAGTAATATTTAATGCGCTCTGTCGAGTTAACCAACCCTCTACTGGGTGTATTTATTGCGACTAATACGGCCAAATAATATTTAATGCGCTCGGTCGAGTTCCGAGCGCGGTATAAATCTCTGCGCACACCAGAAATGTTTCTTCTCACTTCAGGACCGTTACGGCCGCGAGAGCGTTAGCGAGACCGAATTAGCATACAAGCAAATTATATATGTTGATTAGTCCGACAAATATATGTTACATCGGACTAAAAGTTGGTCTGTATTGAGAACATTGAAATGACCCGTACATAATTATTATTTTTAACATCCCGTGTTATCATTATAGGCTTGAAAGAAAATGGTTACACTATTGTGTGACTTCGAAGAACTTATAATTTATGATAAAATAATATTAATGTAACGCATGATGGGCGAATAGTTCTATTACTGTAGGCCTATATAATAGCACAATGTCGCAAAAACAGGTCCTGACAATAATTGGGACACTATAATTGTGACATCACTTCCGCCTATAACGTTATTCATAAGATTCATTGCTTATGCAGATTCCTTCTATTATAATCAATAGTTGAGCTGTTTTGTCTTGAATTGCTATTATTATCATTATTGATTGAGCCATTTTTATTTTAAACTGTGAAATCTTCCTGTAAAGTCTGAGCCAGTAGCCACGCCACGTATTGTATCAAAAATGTCCAATTTATACAGCGTCTGTTACGTGCATTCATTGGGTACGGTTAGGCCTTCACGACCGCATCGCAGTCTCTGCTGTTCAGCGTAGGGTGACTGAGAACTGAGAGGGTGGATTAGTCGTCTGACCCATGGTCGTCGGGGTGAATTCCATCAACACCAGAGTTCGAACGAAGAGGACGAGGGCGGGCACGACGGTAACGATAGCGATAACTGGGGTCGTAACTACGGTAACGACGACGGTTGTTGGGTAACTCTGCGTTGGGGTAGTTGTCGTGGATGATGGTAATGGAGACGGAATTGGGGCGAGGTGGGGGAGCGGGCGATGGAGAGAAGAGATAGGCAACTAGGATGATCAGAAGAGAGACGAGGAAGACACACACACAGACGACGGCGCACATGATGACCGGCATTGTCATATTTGACTTCGAACAACAGACTTTGTGACGACACAACAGTTGCTCTATGTACCCGGGACTATTTATCTATCGTTTGCAGTTCAAACGCTGACGAGCGACACCTGTCGTGCGAACGCGGAGTTCCCTGTTACGGGTCAGTCTGGCTACATAGCGAGCATCGTGACGTCGGATACGCCCTCTTGTGACGGGAGCCGTCAACCGTGGTCGATACGCGCTGCGACAGGTCAGAGGATCAGTCTGACCCTCTACGACTTTGCCTTAGAACGAGACTCTGCCACCGCTACCGTCTCACCGACACAGGTCGTCGCCCTGGGGGACTCGGCGGGGATTGGTCTGTCCTCCGAGGGAGGAGGAACGGCGTCTGAACCGGAAGAGGAGGAGGAGAAGGCGGACAGGAAGTGCAGGCAGTACGGACTGGTGGAGGACTCGCGACAGCGGAAGACGTTCGTGATCTGCGGAGGACAGGAGAGGATCCGCCAGCTGTACACGTCCGAAGGGGAGGCGGTGAGGATCTGGATCACGGCAGGAATCGGACCAAGGGACCTTCAACGGTTCGTCATCAAGTACTCAGGTACGACGCTAAAGGTCACAACAGTCATCATATCCAATATATATACATATATGGCGATCTAGAACAGCTACAACTTTCAGTCGAGTGATCCCTGAGGGACTTAACATTACCACAGAATTACAACTACTATGATCGTAGTACTTATTGTAGAAGTGACCGTAGTAGCAGCAGTAGTAGTAATAGTACTTCACACATAATCAATTATCGCTATCCAATGACATTGGCCAATCATCAATCAAAGTCTTTGAGCGACTGTGAGTAAAAGACTTGCTCAAGACTCCTACACACAGAGTCAGACTCTGTATAGTGGTCCAAAAGGCAATTCAAATAATAGAATATGCTAAACGGCAGATGAAAGAGAGATGCTAATAATATAAACATCGAATCAAACTACAATTGAGATGTTAAGTATAACGCAATTGTTCATTTAAAATCCGTAGAATTTGAGCGAATGTATACCTTTATAGGCTACCTGCGTATCAATCTAAAGAAAGTATACCTGCGTGAATTCGAGAAGTGAGTTTGTTTCGCGTATACAGATCTTGTTCAGATTTTTCTGAGGCGATGGAGGAAGTCCGTTCACTTGCGGAGGTTGTTAATTTCGAATGTTTTCTTTTATGATAATATTATAATCTCCTCTCGCTCTCGCCTCCTCTGCGGATGGTAAATATCTCGCCGTAGCCTTGACTACGTGGTGACGTCATTCTATTTGTGTCACATGCGACTTAAGGACTAAAGCAAGGATTCTATATTTGAGGATAGGTTTCTTCTAAGAAAAGTGCTGTACTTCCTCTGTATAGATAGTCCTTGGGACTAAAGTAGGAAACAATTAATTAAGAGCAAATGTTTGGAGTTCGGATATCCGGTAGGGGCGTCATTTCAGTGTTCTTCAGGAGGGGCAAAACTTTAATCGCTCATCCTAAACACTTTCAGGAAATTCAGGGGTGCAAAAACTTGTCATCTAGAATTCTCAAAATCAGAGGGGGGCATCTCCAACTTAACGCTTGATCATGCACTCGCAAGATGTGAGACTAACACCAGATTGATCATTTGTCAATATTTAAAAAGTCTCTTCATTTCAATGACTAAACTATATACATCGTTTCGTCATGAAACTAATAACTAACAGATAATCTTCTTTCTTCTCTTCCGTCAGTTTCCTGACGATGAGGTAATTATCAAGTTTTTCCAGTTTTCTCTATTTCTGATGATTTCCCCAATATTGTTCAGATCAGTGTTTTTCTTTCTCAGATCTTTGACGTTATCTATTCATGTCTTCCTCTGTCCGCCCCAACTTCTTTCTCCTTCTATACGTGCGTGGCGAGCCGCGACTGGTATTCTTTTATCGTTCATCCTTTCTACGTGATATAACCAGACGAGTCTTCTTTTCTGTATCTTTTCTACCACTGTTTTTTCTGCTCAGAGATCCTTTCTTGTTGTAGTGTTTCTGATTTTCCCACCTTCTGCTTCTGCCTCTGATTCTTCTCAACCAGCTCATCTCCATTATTAAAAGTCTTCTCTAATCTTCTTTCTCCGCACACAAACATTCAGATCCGTATAGTAGCACGTAATATAGCTTCATTTTGGTTTTGATTGATTGTTTTTTGCCTTCCATATTTTATTTAGTGATTTTAATCCTCCGAACGCTGAACATGCCAGGCTACTTCTTCTTTTGATATCCTCTGTGCATCTGCCATCTTCCGTTAGCATTCCACCCAGGTATAGACGAACTTCGTGACCTGTTCTAATGCCCTACCCCCTATTTTGACTTCTAGGTCTTCTTGTTGTTTTTCTATTACCATGATTTTGACTTCTAGGTCTTCATGTTGTTTTTCTATTACCATGGTTTTGGTTTTCTCGATGTTTATTCTAAGTCCCATTCTTCTGCTGCTTCTGTCCACTCGATTTGTCAACTACTGCCAGCATCTGATAATATTGATGTGTGAAAACTTCACCTAATCACCGTTATTATAAAAAGCTATAGGCCTACCGACGCCGTTATTCTACGATGCATTCAACAACCTCACTCCAGAGCTGAGTTACTGTTATCCAAATTTGATATGTAAGTGTAAATGTAAATCTCACTTTATATAGCGCCCCTAATAGCGAACTCAACCCGACTCGATGGAGCGAGGCCATTGATAAATTTATGGGGTCACGTAATAATTATCTTCACCATTATAACAGTCCGCCAGCGCTTCAAAATTTCATCGATGTTCACGATAGCAGAACAGCGATGGCTCTGAGCAATTGTGAACAATTGTGAGCAATTGTGAGCAGTGAACTTTCGTAATGGTCCGTGTGTACATTGAGCGCACTGGAATAGCAGAACTCGAGCCCTAACGTGACTGTAGGTTGTGCGGCGCGGTAGTGTTGTGGGGCGCGGTAGTGTAGTGGTGAAGGTCGCCGCCTTGTAACCGATGGGTTGCAGGTTCGAATCCTACCCGCCGCGTAAGGAACATTAGCAAGTTCTTCACTCGCAATTGCTGAAGCGCTTCGGCGTGTAAAACTCCGACACCCCTGTGGGCTGTAGTCGGGACCGCCTATGAGTAGTATGTGGTCTGTAAGAGGCGGTATAGAAATACACAAATACAAATACAATATACAACGTCTCCGCACTACACTGTAGGTCGACCACTTATCCAAACGACCACCGTCGGTCCCATCTCTTGACCATCGAAATGCTGTTGTGACTGATGGACCGTTGATCGACGATGCCATCAGAATCATAAGAATGCTCATTGCAGACTGTAGGATGATTGTTGAAAGCGATACCGACGCCAGTCATCAATGCATTCGACACCTCACCCCCCCGTGGACCGAGTTTACCCCTTCCATCGATCCTTTAGTCATCTTCCAGACGTCTTGCTACCGTCCATCAATCTGAGTGCATTGCCGTCGTCCGTCCTTTGGATGTTCCTCTACTCCTGCTATTCCTGCTGTCTATCCAGTTGCACTCCTGCTATTCCAGCTGTTTATCCAGTTGCACTCCTTCTATTCCAGCTGTCTATCCAGTTGCACTACTGTTATTCCAGCTGTCTATCCAGTTGCACCTATGCTATTCCAGCTGTCTATCCAGTTGCACTCCTGCTATTCCAGATGTCTATCCAGTTGCACTCGTACCATTACAGCTGTCTATCCAGTTGCACCTATGCTATTCCAGCTGTCTATCCAGTTGCAGCCTGTCATCTATTCTTGTATAGTCATATATTCCATCACTTATTCCATTCCTGCATCCATTGTTTAGCGCTCGGATCGTATTTCGCTCTATTATGCCTTGGCATCTATCATTTGAACTGGAAGTATAAACAGATGCTGTTCTTGGCTGCGGTGCGTCACAGCCCAGTGCTTGTCTGTAAACCGAGCGATTGGGGTTCGAGTGAATCTCTGTCACCTGCCAAAATCTCATGACACTATCAGCTGGAGTGAGTACCTCGACCGCTCACCATCGGTGGGAAGATGAAACGGCGAGGGAGAGGTTTGGACACCCGATCACAAAATATCAATTAAAAAATGAAGTCTAATACTTTACACCCATGACTGCCACGCGAGCAATGATTTAAGGAAAAGCTTCTCTTCTTCGTTATCGTTACCTCCTCCTCCTCCTCCTCCTCCTCCTCATCCTCCTCCTCCTCCTCCTCGTCGTCCTCCTCCTCGTCCTCGTCCTCCTCGTCCTCCTCGTCCTCCTCCTCCTCCTCCT
>JAQFXW010005888.1:0-10132 GCA_034693945.1 Dendrobaena attemsi
CATTGATTCAAATAGCCCGTAATTTTTTACGGGTTACAGCTAGTACCATAAATAAATAATATGACGTAAGAGTTTCAAGTATTCATTAAAACTTGAACCAGGTTCCTTCAGTAAAGAAAGACTAAGTTACTCTTTATAAAGGCTCAAACGTTCTTATAAACAAGGTAACCACATAAAAAGGTGTTCTAGTAATGTAAATTTGAAGTCGTGTTGTTAAAGCTATATTTCATAGGAGTTCTACCGGTTTTACCTGACTGCATGTGCTGAAGCGATAGGCCTGTGAAATAGCGAGGCTGGCAGTGTGCACCTTTTGGTAGATTTGCTCACCATAGATCGTGTTGAAGATGAAAATGCCTTCCCCTGTTGGACACGACCTGGACCCAACAAGAGAAATAAATTATACATCTATCTATTTGGAAAGTTTATATAGCACCAACCAATATAATGTACTAATCTGTAAGACATAATGTATAGCTGCATTAACCTCTATGATGTTTAATGCATATATGAGTGAAAACAGTACATCAGTCAGCAAAGAAATGTACAGCATAGGCCTACTGGAAGAGTAACCAGTTGTGAGCCCACACCTACACTCAAAACCAGCCAATAGATTCCGGTCTATATTTGGAAGGAGTCCCAGAAATACTACACACTCTCCCAGGTGGTGTCGAATGTTGATAGAGCGAAGCCGCAACCAACAACTACAGCTGTTAAATACAAACTGATGAAATCTATAATACCATTTCACTTAACAAAACATAAGGTAAACACAATTCTCTTTTAGCATCTGTTCAAAGTCTATGGGGATTCAAAAGAAAATATGTCTGGTGTAGAATAGGTCCCATCGTATTATATTTAAACATTTACAAAGAGCCTCTAATTGGATGTTCCATTCAGAAGTGCTTCCAGCATGCACTGTGCAAGGCAGAGCGAAAGAGACTGGTCTTGAGGAGAGATACGGATGGAGAAGAGACTACCAGAAAGAATTTCAGAGTTCAGAGCAAACAGAAGGAGAGATTGCATTCGGCATTATTAGCAAGGGGCCATGGAGTATTGGATATATGCTGGGGCAAACTGCAGACGAACCGAGTTCAATATCGGAATCAGGAAAGAACGCCCCTCAGGATGACTCATCCTTCATTCACCAGACTGTAAATTGAGATGTAGAATGCGCCTGTGTGGCTGCCATAAGTTAAATTCGACTCCTGTTTTATCGCTCTTTCTACTATGTCTGTAATCATAATGCGGTGTGTCACGAAATTTTATTAAACGAAAATATTATAACTGACCTTCCACACTCAAACGTAAATTTGGTATTATCCCGGCCGTAGCGGCGCAGAGTATTCAGTGGCCAGCCAATGATGCGCTTCTTAGGATCTTCAACATCCAACAAGTATAACGTCTCAGTGGTACACTGCAAAAAGCACTCGCCGTGAACACTCAAGTTCACATTTGGCAGCAGATATACATTGAAAACATCTACAATGAAAATAGCAGAGAAGCAAAAATTAGTAGCCTACAATTTAAGATGAGAACTTATTGATTCTTGACAAACTTATTAAACTAATTTCCAACCCAGTTAATGCCTAATTCTACTATACCTAGTTACGTCAGGCACGATCATATTTTGCAGCAAACAATTATGAATTGTTGTATAGAATGATACCAGTGCACAGAGGGTGTCAATTATCAGCACTGTTCTTAAGGTTTGTATATTAAAAGGAAAACATTTAAGATTTCCATGCTATCTGTTTGGTAATTGAACTGCTAACGTAAGTTATGTGGTATAAATGTATTTTAGTAGAGCATACCTTGAGCAGTAGACTCAGATGCACAGCTGAGGAGGTCCATCCCAACTGGAGCGGTCACAGGTCGTGAGAGTGGCAGACAGTGGTTCTGAAGGGCCGCCTGCCAGCACATCATCTCACCGTCTAAAAAACCCGAAAGCCTAACCGAAATGAAGCAATGATACTTATCCCAAAGTCTATTAATCTATAGTTAATGTCAGTGTTCAAATCCTTGCCATGACAGAAATTCATGAGTGCCTCTGATTAGGTTGTACTGAAAGAGGCGCTTTATAAATCTATGAAAAGAATAGAATATAATTCAATTAGAGATTTCTGCTTCAACAGCAAGACCAGCTATAATGAGTACAATGTTGGTGGGTGAGTAGATCAGATGGTTGGGGAGAAGATTGTCCACCTGCCATCATATACGATGAGGCTAAGAAATTAAAGTCACCAAGATCTCAGACGCTTTTGACAGCAGCTTGAGGGAAGGTTTTTATTCTTCTAGTAAATGTAAACAAACACTTTAAAACATTAAAAAATTGAACAAGTGATTTCGGTCCTTAAACAAGCAAGAGTTAAAAAACAATAGCTACCATGGTATGTCAAAAACAGTCCTTTCTTAATGACGTTTATGGAGTGAATTAAATATTTAGCTCATCCGATACTCAATGGAATGCCACATTTTTTATAAGTTTCTTTATATGGAGATGATTTATGGTATACTGAATAGAATAGCCTATTCTTTTGTTAACATGAATTGCAAAGCATGTTTTCGAGTACAAAAACTTCGAACAGAAATTGATTGATATCCTAGTAGGCTAAAATGGAAAGAAACTTCTTGCATCCCATTTCATGTCCTCATACTGATTAGTAAAGCAAACAATGAACAATATATCCCTTATAACATCTCAAGTTCAACTGAGTTGTCCAACATCGACACTAATTGCCATACAAATCACTTTAAAATAGCAAACTGACAATTGTTTAGAAACTGTACAAGTATATACCACATATTAATTAAGTAACTATATCAACTATATATATATGCAGATGTACACATAGACTTGATATAATTCAGATAAAGCTGTACAAGTTATGTGGAACAGAGTTTGTCTGATTTCCAGAAGATAAACGTCAAAACTTTCCTGACCTCTAAAAGACAGACTTCATGACCTAGCATTCATGTATTACATTACTCCACATCATGCCAATAATTATTGGCAGCCAAAGGCTCGGATCAGACAGATGATGCTTGTGGCTGTCTGGGAAAGAGAAGACCTCCAAAGGGCAATCCTAATCTCGGAACTCAAAGGGTATCTTAAAAGAGAGTGTCCTATTTCAGGTCTCCAACCCCACCCTTTCATGCTAAACGCGAATGGCCAAGTCCATTATTTTATGAGCCAGTAGATGCACCTAGTCTCCTCCGTCTGAATCAGACATTGCAGTAAAATAACAACCCTATAAAAATACTGAGCATCCCAGGCAAATAATAACAACCATTTAGGAGGCTTAGTAAAAATCCTATTGACACACAATTTGCTTTCCAGCTGCCTCGATCAGCTACTAACTAATGCCTACATGTAGGTCTGCTGCTCAACACAGTATGCCACTCAAAACAGTAGGACTACTGAAACCAGTGGTTTATTTGACAAATAGCATTGCAGCAATTTCAGGAAATTTCTTAAAGAATTACAGGGGTCTGTTATAAAAATACAGAACATTTTACAGGACACAAAAAATAAAACTACAGGACATTTTACGGGACAATTATGATACAAAAAATACATAATACAAATTTAGTTTTGTCTATTCGTCGTAGTGGCAGTCACTCAGTAGCATCTCCTTATTGTCATCATGCTGCCATAGTTTAGTTCTGTGTTGTGAATGACTTTATCGTGAGTTATGACAATATAGGGATGAATTGGTGACAAGCTAAGTTAGTTAGTTAGTTGGCAACAAATTCTTCTGCAAGCATTTAATCAAGTTTCCTAGTAACGTTAGTGTAGTATAATTACGTTGAAGTCTGCATACACAACATTTACATACATTAATGGTTTTGGACTAAAATGCTGAAACATTGAGCAAAGTTGTCACAACTGCTGTTATCAATATCTTTCCATTAATAAGAAACTGAATCAAAAAGTAATTTTTCATAAACTGGAAACATGCATTGTTGCAATAACCTTGCAACAGTGCCTATAAAAAAAGACAGTTTGAAGATTCTTCAAATTAGGGTCAGTGACTTCAAAATGGGAAAATTCCATTTTTTCAACTTTTCAGCACTCTTTCTGTTTCACTCTTTTTGTCTTATCATCTTTAATTTTCTTATTGGCTTCTGATTTGCTGCGTTTTTGCAACTCTAATTTCTGCAATTTTCTTTTTCTTGTGTGTTTTTCACCTCTTTTACATGCTGTCAGAGTTGACAACTTTTGCCCACAAGTGGTTTTAACTACGGTTAAAACCCTGGTTAAAAACAGAATGGGAAAACCTCAAAAACCCACATCTCATTTTCAAATTATTGTCAGATGTGCTTGATGATGGCTCATTATCTGCCTGGTTGTACTCATAGGGTACAATGCTCACATGGCCCATGGGTTTTACTTGTACAATCAAACATTGGGAACTTGGGAAACAAACCCTAGAAGATCTAATCTCTCTCTTACTCAGGAACTGCAAGCTGTGAGATATAACGTCTGTAAAGGATCCAGCCATTGATGCAGGCAACAATCAAAACCCAGTAATAGATCCTGTGACAGCACATTACACTTTGGCCTATGTGATTGATGCAGTATACCATGCCGACAGCGTATCAAAAAGATCTACATCTGCCGTGTGAGCATTGTCCTCTGTGACTACAGCTGGGCACTGAACATCCACATACTTCTTGACCTTGTCCCAGCGCTTCACAACCTTGATGGTATATGCCAACAAGGGTTGCTAATATCTGCGCCACACGATTGTCATACCAAGAGAAGACACAAAGTCAACCTTGCTGTCATAGGATCCAGCTTTGCATCAATTAGATTCACATTTGAAATTGCACCTGGAAGTCTATTGGCACAGGATTCCCTACAGCGTGGAATTCCAATTGCTTCAGCATCAGTGCAGCTCTGGTAACTTATACCAGTTGTCAAATACACAATGTGGTTCACAATCCGTGGCAGAGTCTTACACTACAGAATAACAAAGTATGGAATCAAGGTAGGGTAGAAACTGGTGCTTTTACTCAAAGGTGACTGGTGCAAATCTTTTGCTCAAAGTTAACTGCCAGTACAAGTCTTTTACCAGTTGACTGACAAGTACTTTTCAAAGTCTTTTACTCAAAGTTGCTTATCTGTACAATGCAAGGAGAGCAATATATTTATCAAAAGCAGTTGTGTATTGTAGAATTCGACTAGTCTTCCAAGAACAGGTACTATATAAATAACTCAATTCAATTTTTAGAGCCAATGATATCTATACCTGAGTCTAGAGCCAAAAGCATAGCTGGCTCATCACTGAACACAATGGCCAGAGCATTTCTTCTGACGCTCGAAGGAAGAACTGTAATGGCTCGTACGTTCTGTAGGTCAGTGACCTTTCGAACACTGTCGGTCATCTGTGATGTCTTCTCGTCCCGAAAACAGTCCAATCGGAGAGGACCCTTACTAGAAGATTTCCTCAGGATCATGTATCGGGTTTTCCAGATCTGCAAGCGCAAACATTACTCAAAACTTTAACGTAGAGAAAATGTTGTGAGCTTCGCAGGGTTAAAGCCGCTCTCAAAGCACAGATAATATAGCTCGTGATTGTATTGGATAATATTTAAAGATTTCTAAAGCGCCTCTTTCAATGCATACCAATCAGAAGCACTTCCAGCAGAAGAGACCCACGTATGGAGTGCCAGGAAAAGTTTTGCTAATGGACTTAATTTTATAATTGAAACTAAATTATAATTATTCAAAAAATGTACCGCAACAATAACTTTACTAACTGCCTGTATTATCAATGCCATCAAATTGATCATAGATCTGAAAACTTAATTATTAGAAGTTTGACATCTGTAGGACCACCTTTGCTTATACACAGTGCTGTATTGTACCAAGGATCAGTTGGAACCGAAACGGCAAGCTGGTTCCCCTTTGACGAACGAAATGTCAAACCCTTTCTTCTTTTAAAATAATTAAACCATGTACAGCATCTATTGTTATTATGCCTAGCTAAATAGAGTATTCCCTATCAAAATAGAGCATTCCCATAGCAAAATTGAGTATCCCCAATCCCCATAGTGAAATAGAGTATCCTATAGTGAAATAAAGTATCCTTTAATGAAATAAAGTATTGCCTCTAGCAAACTAGAGCAGGCAATATTCTCAAAGCGAAGTAGAATATATTGCTTTAGCAAAATCGATTATACCCTGCAGCAAGAAAAATGAATGTCCCCTAGAGAAATGGAGTATCCTCTAGCAAATATAGCCTCCCCTATCGAAATAGAGTATTGCCTCTAGCGAAATAGAATATCCTCCTAGCAAATCATAGTACTGTCACCATAGAGATAGAGCTCACGACACTTCCCAGATCCCCTAATGGTGTGTGATCCAGAGCAACGTTCTGGTTACCTTTTCTTTAAGACAGGATCCCTGTATTGCATAAACTGCCTTATAGAGATTCTAGACATAGCAACAAACAGAACATTATTTTGTATCATTTGCTTAAGTTGCTGAGAGCTAATGTGTCCCCTTCAGTAGATTAGATGTCCCAGAAAACCTCGTGGACTCATGACAAGGGCGAGATGTACTTGCACTTGCAAATAGACTTTTTGTCAAAGCCTTGGCTACACAGACCCATGGGATAATAGCACTTGGCTAGGCCTATTGTGTGACCTAATTTCATTTATTACTGTCTAACTGCATCCAATTTCTAGTAATGCTGGTTCATAAAGAGTCAATTTACCAATGAAAGCGGATCTGTCACTGACAGGATATATCCCACAGGCCTAAACAAGTGCACACATCTATAAGGTATACTTCTATAAGGTATACATCCATAAGGTATACTTCCATAAGGTATACATCCATAAGGTATACTTCCATAAGGTATACTTCCATAAGGTATACATCCATAAGGTATACATCCATAAGGTATACATCCATAAGGTATACATCCATAAGGCATACATCCATAAGGTATGCATCCCGAAAGGTTTAGCGTTTCCTTGATGCATAACGTTATCAGTAATACGCAGCCATTTCGGTAAGCTCCCAAACCACTACATTCAAAGGGCCTAATTGTGAGTGATATGGTATCAAATGATTCAATGGGGGAGATTGGTCACCAGTTATGGCCGATAGGAGACCAATAAAAGGGGGTGTCAGTTCAGCCTAATTCAGGCTTACAGCAACTAATGAATGAATTTGGCTAGAGTAATCTAGTCCACTATAATCTGTTGGTAAACACTGATGATCTTACATACAAATTTCTTGGAAACGTCGCTTTTATTTTATAAATACAAGTTGTTGATTCAGCTTTGACTCAATAAAAAAATTCATTAGCTAATACTAGGCAGCCACCTTCACTGGGGCTACAATGATGAACTCCCATTGTGGCAATGTGTGCCTGTCAGAGCTCATGCTATCTACACTCTACAGCAGTAGTAGTACCCTTGAAGAGATCCCATATAAATTCTCAAATGAATGAATTCTCGAATAAAAAGCATCCTTGTTCTGAAGACAGTCAATCATATCATTTAAATTCTCAATTAGAAACTAGAATCCATCACCATTCGTTAGACTTAACTGTTCATGTTCAAAGACAATAGCTGCATTGCATTGTCATTGCCTTCACCAAAGTCACCATCAGTTCCACCAACCACGCTACGTCGCTAAAGGAAGTTTTCCACATGTAAGCATAATTATTACTTGGTTTTGCCAAGTACGTAATACATGTATGTATTTATGAAATTAATTAATGTATGTTTGTATGCATGATTCTATGCTATCATAGTACCCTCACCGGGGCGTATTTTGGGAGGTTTACAGGTTCAAACCCCTCGAAATGATTTTTGCCCATGTATTTTTTATGTAAACCCCAGAAATGTTTTGTAAACAAATTTAAAGTGGAAAAGTAAATTCAATCACTTATCAGTATTGCTTGATATGACAGAATGTAACAATTTTTAACATTTGTGTTTAAACAGAGAGTTGCACACTAATATTATTGTCGGATTGGTAGCAAAGTGGCAATTCTGCTGGCACAGCAGATCATTGTCAGCATAACAGAATCAACATAGAATTCAAAACACAGGAGCACCAATAACGAGTACTTGTCCTTTCTACCATCTCTCTCAAATGCCAAGGCACTAACTACTCAGGGATTCAGAGCATACTACTAGTTTCATCCACTTAGTTTACTGAATCTGGCCGAAATACAAAGCCTGTTGTCATAAGCTGTCGCTAAACTGAGTATTTTAGGCATAGAATAAGTCCCTGAGGGATCATTTATACCTCGGGGCAAAAAATTTATAAAAAAATTAAGTATTTTATTTCTTCTCTCTTACTTTGAATAAATGTTACAAACGCAACAGGAAGTGGGCAAATCCGGAAATAATTCTATGACATAATGAGCATTATCATTAGTTTCATGCTGCCAGGTAGCCATTATAATGATGAATATTGTAAAAAGAAGTGACAAAATATATGTTTTAATGGTTTAAATTTAAGCAAGTGTTAATTTTTTACCTTGCTGATGGACCAGGAACCACAAGGCATCTGGGTCCGTTAAGAAGTTAACAACTGCTGATCTAGGTTTTGTGTGTATGTGTGTGTTTCTTCAGTTTAGCGACAGCTTATGACAACAAAAGAATACTTAATACTTAATGTTAAAAGATTCAATTTACTACAATTATAATGTTATATAAAAAATAGTAAGCAAGAAGCACAAAGTTGCAGTTTGTGGTTAACAACGGACAGAAAATCTATAAGTGGTCCTTTAGTCTTGCAAAGTTGGGAACCGCTGATCTAGATGACGATGCACATAGGCCATATTATATGAATCCTAGCAGTGCATTTGCCAAACTTACTAAGAACCACCAGATGACACACTGAAACGAAGCGCAGATGGTGAACCTCAGAAACTATCGAGTACCTTTCTAATGCTTTAGCCAATGTAAATAAATGGCTGACCTTGTGAACTCTGCAGCTCCTGATTAGAACTACCAGCTGTGCTAAATCAGTTCATTTGGAATGTTCTGCTGTTTACACCGTTTTGACCCCAATTCCATCATAAATTTTGATGTTAAATAATCGCAACAACTACACCCTTGCTGGCTCTGCTCCATCTTTTAAGGGCCAATACTTTCAATTATAAGTGACAGTTCTTAATTTCTTGAGCACAAGAACTCTTATTCTTCTGCCTCGGTTAGCTACAGTGTCTTGGTTAGTTACAGTGCTGCTATGTAAATAGTGTCACTTATATTATTATTAGCATTATAGGTGTTATTGGTATCTTGGAATATTCTCTGAACATGTGTGTAGCAAGATTTCTATCTTCAACATCACCAGCAACACAAAATATTGTTTCTACAGCAAATTTATAAATTGTCATGATACTAAGTAGGAGAATAGTACAAGTACAAAAACACGGATATCCAAGGAATGTGTCTGTAATGGGAACTTTGGAAGAACCTTATTGGTTGGAACCCCATTGGCAAACATCATCGTCAATGTCGCCCCTTCCTGATTGGAATCATTTGGCGACAATGGGCACAAATAAATTATTTCCATTGTTCTGTGTCAATTATCAATTCAAGTGTTCACCTTTGCATTAGTGAAATTGATGTGATGTGGGCATACATTGTGATTCTGGTCAGTTTGACCATCCGTATACTGATAGGTTGCCCAATTTGCTAACATCCGACACAATAGCTACATCATACTGTCTTGAGTGACTCAGTTCAGCAATCAGTTTCTCTTTCCCTCAAGTCATATGATCAGTTTCTCATCAAATGCACCGTCATCCCATTTAGTCAGTTTTGACTCAATACATGAAAATTATTACCATTACTATTTTAATGTCCAGAGTTATACAAACCATTGACACATACATGCAAGCATATATACAAGCATATATACACTGTCATACATTATACACACATACAATATAAGAGAGGAGCAGTAGAAAAAAAGTCTCATTGGCATGACTAAAAAATTAATGTATGTATGTTTGTATGCATGATTGTATGTTATGATAGATTGGTCACCAGTTATGGCCGATAGGGGACCAATAAAAGGGGTGTCAGTTCAGCCTAATTCAGGCTTACAGCAACTAATGAATGAATTTGGCTAGAGTAATCTAGTCCACTATAA
>JAQFXW010005889.1:0-10132 GCA_034693945.1 Dendrobaena attemsi
ATTTTTAGACCGTTAGCGCAGACAGACAAACACCGCATCACCGCATGATCGAAAGATCGAGAATTATTGTTTAGAATGGGATTTTTCATTGGTTTCATACAGCTGGAATGCAATTTGTGACTACGAGTCAATGACTTCAATTGTAAACATTTACATCCCGCCAATGAAATTTACATAGTCCATCACAATCCTTTCCATCAGTCAAGTTCAAACAAACCAGTAACCGTTCATTTCGTCGCATATATTTCGTCGCAGATCATTTCGTCATAGTCACTTCGTAGTAATCATTTCGTCGTGTTCATTTCGTCTCAGTCATTTCGTCTCAGTCATTTCATGATAGTGATTTCGCCGTAAATCCGTAAGACCCCGTAAGCGATGTGTGAAATAGCTAAACACTCTTCAGGCGACTAATTGACACTAATTGACATACGGACCCCATAAGCCGTATTAGTGTCAATTAGATGTCTATTAGGCCTACTTGGTAGCACTATTTACACAATTCCAGTAGGCCTCTACCGAGGCTTTTTGGGATGGGTCGAAAGCCACATAAGGGAGGCCTATAATACCCTGCAACCGAAAGTAACGTTACGCCAATCATCTTTGTTATGAAGGCATTATAAAATAAACGTATATTAGTAGTAGTAACCGTTCCCTCGTTGCAGAATGTCTAACTTGGCATTTGTTAGCAATTGCAGAAGAAGTAACAAGGTAGTCTACGAAGGTTTCATGTACACCAAAGAAAGAGAGTTTAACGGTAAAACATACTGGCGTTGTCAACTAAGATTGTGTAATGCACGAATGCATATCATTGGAGAATCGGTCGTGAAATTACACTTTAGTTGCTTAAGAAGTTTATGCGATGAACCAATAGCTAACTAAGTGATTTGCAACCAAATAGTATAGGGGCCAACGACGAACTGACTACCTCGAAATGAATGCGACGAAATGAACTGCGACGAAATGACAAACGATGAAATGAACTGCGACGAAATGATTTACGACAAAATGAATTGCGACAAAATGATTTGTGACGAAATGATAGGGAACCACCAAAGATAACGGCTCAAAGAATTGTTTTTCCTCAAAGTTTTTTATTATCAATAGTAACCATGCTGCTAGATGCTAAGACGACAAATTCAATCATATTTTAATTGCATCAATGCATGATATAAGAGCAAGCACCTCTCAACTCTCCTACTTCCAAACCAGCCATCAAGTCTTATTTTTCTTTGAGAATTCTCTGGCCTAAAACTGCATGCTCACCTTTTCCAGTGTCCTGACATAATCCTTGAACCAGTCCTCACGACGTGAGCTACTATCGACTGCTTTATAGCGCGAGTCTGAATCAATCTTTTTCTTAATGTCGCTCCACTTGGACTGGCGATCTATGTCAGTCGTCTCCTTCAGAAGCTGCATGAAGTTGGTCTTCATCTAAAGAAATGATAAAATACAGAGTCAATAATATGTTGACAAACAATTGACCAACAGTGTATTACGAACCAGATTCAAAAGCAATTATCCAAAGGCAACTGTTCATCAATTAAAGAAGGATTCGCATAAATGCATTTCTAACAAAACACCATGACATGATGGTTTGTTCACACATATTCCAATGCATCCAATATAAACTGATTTATTTTATTTGTACATCCAAATTTGTACATCCGATTATTCCTGGAATGGTACACAAAACTCGGTTTAGACAGCACACAACAATAAGTGAACTGGATAATAGCATCATAAAACATATCCTAACTACAAGTGTTGCGCAGCCAATCACAACATTTCTTGCTTACTTTATCAAATTTACCATCACACAATAAAATAAAACATACTATTCAAATTCTAACAGCCATTCAAACTTCCAATTAACTTCTCATCTGCACAAGTGTAATCGTAACAAGCAAACACTATGCCAAGGAAGACACTGAATTCATTTCTGCATCCTGTTTAGCGAACCATTTACCAAGTAAGCCAGTCACACACACAGAGTCTCACACACATATGATAGCATTATCAATAAAGAAGAAATATCAGCTACCGAACAACACTGCTAGAGAAAAATGCATTAAAAAGCTACATTAACTGAGAACTTCTCTCAGGTTTGTTAATCACAGACGATAGAGCGATTTTCATTTAAAAGCAAAACATCATTGAGATTCAGTTATAAGTTTCGCAATGACACATTAAATCTCAGCCCAGTTTACAATTAGGTGTTGTATATATCTATGGCAAATTTAGTGACAAGGACACATTATAGGATATTGAACAAAAATAAATGCAAGCTACAACTCCTTAGCACTGCCTATTGCTTGAAGAATATTTGTAAATGTAGGTAAACAATTGAAAATTAATTTAACCAGAGTTAATGCCATTCAACTACACAAACATAGGCAGAGAAATGCATATAAGATTGTGCAGAACATTTAGGAGCCAGGTAGTGTTATGAATGATATGGCTATCTTTTGCTGTAAAAGCTTAACTTGTTTTTTTCTCTCACTTTGAAACTTCAGCAGCCATAGAAAGTGGTAACTCTATAGGGCTACCATTGCATAGGAGGGTGGGGGTATTTAATTCTGTGATCAACCTAAAGACTGTGTCTCGAAACAAACCCACTTATCACCTTGATGTACTCACTGGTAATGTGATCTGTCTTCATATTGATTGTTTCCTTCTCAAACATCTCTCCCAGTGCATTTACAATACAAAACATAGCTTTATGTGGTTCCATTTAACTGAACATTCTCGTCTCATAAACAATGGAACTTGAGCAGATATCTCAAAAAGCTTGAAATATTTTCACACTTTTAGGAGCAGAAATTTAGTGCTCAAGTCCCTGATCTCCTACACTTTCTATTTCCAAAGGTCATCAGACTGGGTGCTGTACAAATTCTATTATCGAAGTAGATAGAGAGTGAGAAAGAGAGAGAGAGAGAGAGTGAGAGTTGTTGCTCAAGACTCAGAGAATCACACTTAGAAATTCAAGAAAATAATACCGAGCCAAGATCCTTACGAAAAGTTAGACGTTTGAAATGCAATTGTGAGAGAGAGCTCGGATCGGAATTCAACCCGAACTGTGCGTGCTCGCAGGCAAATTGTGTTTGATCATCTTCCGACGAAGTAGTTCCTGGCTACCGGCGTTGGCGACTTTGTACCAAAATGTATAACATTATTAGTGAATAAAAATCACATTATCTTTATCCCCTAAAACTGCCTACTACCACTCAGAAACTCAGCTTTTTCTGCTTGTTTGTCTTATTGATTAAAAATTTCTCTGATCATCGAGTAGAAAATAGAAAGGTAGCTTAAAAGGAGCATACAGAGATATCCAAGATAACTAGTAAAATTATTTAAACAATAGAGCTTCAAAATCTCTTCAGATTTATAACTTCAAACAGGCAAGCTACTCTTTAAACAAATTATTAGCAGCTAAAATTAAAGACTGCTTTAGAAAGAAAATGAGAGACTGTATGCACTACATATCGTTTAGTTATACACCTTTTGCATTCTACATGACTATTCAAAGTTCAAATCCAGCAATGTTAATGCAAAGAACAGCTCTGCATCTCTAATCTAAATGATAACTGGTGAACCAGTTACATATAATTATGCCTTAAGTATATGAAATCCTGAAAAACAATTGTCATAAGATCACATTAAAACCTAATCATACAAATTATACATGAAAACATACTATACGGGTTCGTTAACTATAAATCGTTAAATCTATACCAAGAAACAGAAACTCAGTCTGTTAGCCTTCCGACTACATAATATATAATTATGTATCGTTTCATTAATTATTGAAGGTGACTACAGTATCACAGCTTATATATTTAAATCTGCTAGTTCATGAAAATTTTCCTAATACTGCTGTTCATAAACAGTTCTTAAACTCAAAAACAAGGTGAAAACACCGCACAGATGCACAGCTTTCATGGAATTCACTGACTAGAGAAAGTTAAAAAGCAGATCCTTTGTTAACTAGACATTACATACCTAAATCATGAATCTAACTATAGGAATTCCTAAGCCTACATTTACTTTGTATCCTTCCTAACATTTAAATTCTGCTGACACTGCAATCATGCAATTAACACATACCTACGACAAGCAATAAAAACCCAAATGGCCAACATGACAAGACACGTTTCTTTAAGATAAACTGCAATTCAAAACATATGCTATGACATCAGTTACAGCATCATTATTGCAGTCAAATCATCCAAATCCTTATATGGAATAATTCTTATCAAAGCAAAGTCTTAATTTAAAACATGACTAGAAATATTTAAGAATGCTTAGAGAGAAGGAGACAAAATACCCTGTTAAAAATATAACAAGGCGCTAAACAATTCTAAGACAAACTTTACAAATGGGCTCCTAATATGAAGCACTTTTCAATTGATTATCTTATATCTTTTCCAAAAATCTATCTTATAGAATGCTGCTATAAACAACAAAGTACATGTTAAAGCTTTCCTAACAATTGCAACTTTACAAAGGCACCTGCGATACACAGTGTCAACATTATGCATGTACACATACAATACACATGTTGCGACTAAATTGCAGTTGTCTTAATTTGTCAAAAATGACAATTGCAGTGATGGCTTACATTCTCATATCATCCTAAACTTCTGTAAAAAAAACTAGCTTCAACACAAAATGTGTATGAATATGTATGCATGTATAATGTTCACATCGTATGCCATGATGATGCCAAACTAAAGCTCATATTTAATCATTGGTTAAAGTCACCTGAAAAGTCATTTAACAAAAAACAGACACACCTTAAGAAAATCATATATATCTGAGAAGAAATAAATTAAAAAGTGGAATGAATGATCGAGATAGAACTAGGCCAAAGAAAAGACTGGCCGCCCATAGATCCTTCCAACCAATGATTCACTAACAGATGTAGCAAGGAGCGAGACAGAAGACTGCCTATATATCTTTGCCAAGATAACTTACAGCATCCACGAGAAGAGCAAAGCCTAACCAAGATCACAGCTTTGGTACACCCAAGACCCTACTCTTGACAAGGTACGAGACACCACATCCTCTAAGTTGGTCACCCCTATAATTCACCCATCACTTGTTTATCTCTTTAAGCTACAGTTCAGCTACCTTTTCTTTCTGACTTCTTGATTCTTCTTTTTCACGATGACGCAAGTCTACGAGGAAGTCAGTAAAGATTGCTTCGCGGTCTCTCGTCTTTTCTATTCCTCGGAACCGGTCGTCCTTCCCATACTTGGCTGCAAAGTCGTTGTAGGAAGACCTAACACCAACAGATATCATGTGTCATTTATTCAGGTCCTCCACATATTCATATGCTTGGCATCTTCAGCGTCAATTATTGTTGAGATTATCTTAGAGTAACTGACAACCTAAATGCAATAAAAACTTCTCTATTTAAATGCACAATGAATCTATTACGATTTTCTAAATAATTCCAAAGTGTATGGACTGGGCCAAGGTATATGACTTCAAAATCTTATTCATCACATACCACAAATAATGCCCATGTATATCAAATTTTATACAGTCTAATTCAGTCGTTCTAGAACTTGTCTGCAAGCCACGGATCGGCAATAATCTACATAAATGCTGCTTGCTGAAGCTCGTGGACCGCTAACTTAAATCCATGGCGAGCGCACACAAAATATTAAGCGACCTATATAAACAAGATTATTATAAGACTATTAATAATTAGCTATTTCTTTCAGACATATCTTGGCATATCGCTTATTACTAAGTGTAGGCCTATCACCGCAAATAATACACAGAAGTTTTGGATTAGTTTCCTGTCTGCCAGAAACTATTACATTATTTAAACCCTTAATGCCGAGATGGTTAACCTACTTGCTGCTCAGCTTAGCTTCTTCTAGCAATTGCTTGAACTGGTTCTTCTTCTCATGCAGCTGGTTGCGCTTCTCCCTCTTCTCCTCCTCAGCACGCTCCTTGACATACTGATCAAACACCTGTTTGCGTTCCTTTGAGGTTAGAAGTAGGTAGCGTGGGTCAAACACAATTTTGTGCAGCTCCTTCTCCCAGGTCTTGAATGCAGAAACCTGAAACAAAATCTGGACTGCTTACTTGTTGCACAGGAAAATGAACAGAGTCGGTGAATCTGGACAAGGTAAGTGTTGGTGAACATGAGGCCTAACATGAGACGAACATAGAACTGGAACACTTCGCATTACAAGGCAAACATTCAGAAAAACAGCTGAGAAGTGAAAGGCAAAAAAGGAAACAGTAACAGTTCAGGGAGCATAAAATTGTTTATTCCCTCCATCCAATGAAGTGCCTCTACAGTGCCTTTTCCTAGCTCACTACAGCAACATCAACATATCAAACATCAATGAGAAATAAAAAATATGCCTTGTAATTTGTGGTCGAGTGATTTACCTCTTTTTCTGTTAGCATGTCCCTGAATTGCTTCATGCGAATTTCAAGTGGAATGATTGCTCTCTCACGTGCTGCTTTCATTTCGGCTTCCATTGCCGATTCTTTGCCGGCATCGATCAACTTCACCTCTGGTTTCGCTTCCTCGGATTTCTTCTGTTCTTGACTCTGTTCTAGCCTAGAATAGGAAACAAATGTTTTTTAGGCAATGCAGTACAATATGAATTGTGCTCTTTCAAAGTTACTAACTATAAGAGTATCATGAGGGTCACAAACATAGTGAGAGCAATCCAACAACAGAACACCTCAAACCTCTCAACTTATTACTCAGTTACTAACCATTTACTCTTTAATGCCGAGATGTTACCATCTCAGCGTTTAAAGAACACGATTCGAAATATTTCGATTTTACTACCATCTCAGCATGAAAAGGTTAACATATAGAGGTTGCATGATCGGCTTGATCACCAGGAGAGTTGGCATTCCATGGACTGGCATACATGTAACCCAGTACTTACTCAGCTCCATTTGTCTTAAAGACATTGAACAAGCCAGTTTTAGCAAAAAAATTATGCAATTTCTAGGAGCTGCCCATAGTGAGGTTATATCGCTCTGCTGAAATACTGCATCAAGCTATGTTGCAAATTCAAAATAAGCTAGGTCATTATCATAGGACAGAGTAGTTTAAACTGTAGAAGCTACACTAGAAAACATCATGTACTTTAAAAAATCTCGCAAACTTTCCTAGTTTTCTCAACCTAAATGGTAATTTGCAGCCTATGATCTAGACTAGACATCTATTTTCATAAATATTCTCTATCGCAGCTGTAGTGCCAAGACAAGCAAAAATACGTCCTTTATTTATTTATTTATTACAGTGAATGTTTATAGCACCTCTTCAAGTCTACTTACTCAAAAGCACTCCCAGTCCAACCTCGGTCTTAAGACCAGAAAGGAACAGGTTAGAGTTGCCAACAGGCATAAGCCAAAGCCACACTAAGAGCCCATTCCATTCCAGGTTGTGGAGAGCCAGCGACCGAGAATGCTCGGTATTGCCCGATGGCAATTCGTGAGTGAGGCACAAGAAGTTTCCCCTGGACCCTATCGAAGAGCAGAGCGGCGATGGAGGCCAACACAGAAGCAAAACTCCCACAGATACGGAGAGGCCAGGGCCTCAAAACAGCGGCAGTCCAGCGTAAAGACACGACATCCAATGTGTGGGGGGAATGAAGCCAGGAGTGTTTTGCATAAACTCAGAGACCCGGACAAATTTCGGGATACAGCCAATGAGGCGGACAGCAGCGCACAGAACTCTAATCACTGTATTCAGGCACCCAATTCGGGAGGCCGGGAGCCCATCATATATATGGCGTTACAGTAATCTATACGAGAGATCACAAAAGAATGGGCAAGCATTGAGACAGCATCAGAGGAGAGGGAGCGGGATATCACCCTTAGTTGCCAGAGTTGAAAGTAGAAGCTATTTCAGAGAAGATTGATATGCTGGTCAAATGGGAGCTCCTGGTATGATGTCACCCCAGGTCATGAACTGAGGTCGAGAAGTTATAGGACATATTTAGAAGAAGAAGATAATATATATACACAAGATTAGATAAACGAAGTAAATAAACTTACTATAAAAGTAAAAGATGGGATTAAAGTGCCACTTCAAGGTCCTCTCAATGCCATGAAGTTGTCTACAGTCTACCAACAAGATATGGAAGAGCAAGTACCATAACTTGAATCAAGAATACGATTGACAACATAATTTGGCAACCTACTTTGGCTTTTTACTTTCTGGTTCTTCAGAGAGGGGTTCCGCAGCCTTCTTCTTAGATGTAACCACTGCAACATAATAATTTTCTCATCTTTATTGCAAGTCAATGTCACAGAACGAAGAATGATATGAGTGTGAACACATAGAGAAAAGTTTTACAACTGTCTGGCAGCTTGTATCTCATATCAAAAGTCACCCCATATGGAGATGGTTGACAAGACTTCAAGTGTCAAACTCACATCCTCCTGGTCTTTGTGCCAGAGTATGTCAATTTGCTTTTCCCTATCCCTAGCATGCAATAGTCAAAGTATGTATTTATCTGGACCTTAAAATGCACAAGTTAAGAAGACTCTTAAATTAAAAGGTACTATGAACATGGCTGTCTCAACTTCTAACAGATCTGAATACAGAGCTCTACTAAATTGAATTTTGAGTATACATAATGAGACAAAATCTAAAATTATGATTATAATAAAGAATAAGGAGCAGAATGCAGGCAATTCACATAGCACATATCACCACAGTCCCTTAGTACCTGCAGCCTCAGGGGGTGTCTGTACCATTTTTTCTACATCAGCACGGCCCTGCAGGTCCTCCGGTCGTTCCCATAGCGACACTCTTTGGCTTGGGTTGTAGAAGAAGACCCGACCATCACCAGTCCATACAACACACCTAAAGCCATAATAACAGCATTACCACAGTATCTCAGCTGTCTAGTATTATCAATGACATCTTATCAAATAGTTTAGCCATTTCTTCCTTGGTATCTTTTCAACATTCCTTGGCATTGGTTTTCTAATTTAAACACAAGGTTGAATTCTTGATGTTATAAAAATGACGTAAATAATGTAATCTAATCAACAATTCAACATATATAATTTGCTTAATCGATCGATGTCCGGCAATAACGGTCTCGGACTTAGATCACGTTTTCGCGAACGTCCATATTACACAACACTTGGCGAGTGGAACTGAAATTGTATTCACTAGGTGGTGCTAAATTATTGAATAAAGCTCTCGGGGCTAGATCACGGTATTGCAAACGTCTATATTGCACATTCATTGGGCGAACGCACTTGAAATTGGATTCACTAGGTTGCGCTATTATTCGCAATAAAACAGCTCATAATTTTTTTACGGGTTACAGCTAGTCTTGATATATTTCTGATAGTCTTTTGTGGCTTTTCAGTGGTTAGTCCAATTTTAGTCAAGAGCTCTTCAAATTTGCTTAAATATAGTTCACTTCTAGAAAGAACTGAGCACAGAAATTATTATAGTTACACAATAACTTTACAATCATAGTATGTACATATATATATGATTATATGGGACTTGGTAGCACAGTTGAATAGTCATCGTCTTGCATCTGAAGGCTTGCGGGTTTGATTCAGATCCATTCTACACGTAGGGACCTTGAGAAAGTCCTTCACTCACAATTGCTTGTGGCGCTTTGGCGTGTAAACTCCGACACACCTCTGAGCCATAGTCGGGACCACCTCTGAGTTTTAGTGTACTTGAAGGGAAAGTATAAAAATGTGAATAAATAAATATGTATATAAAATATAATAAAGTTTAGAAGCAAGCCCGAAGCAAAGCCAGAAAAATACATATTGAATCATCACCAATAATAAAGAAACTGTTAACTGACCATGGAGATCCAGGCACTGGAGTACTCGATACTGGTTTAGCTCTCTCTGCAGCTTTCTGCTCTTCACTCATTTCCAGCTCCTGCGGCTTTGGCTGAAATTAGTGTTTCACAATATATGCTATATATAATATTTACTTAGCAATATTTAATTAATTCAATCACAACAGGACTATTAATTTAAGTGCTGAAATAAAATTAGTCTTCAATGCAAGTGCATAATTAATCATATATATAATAGCCGTCGCTGACTGCCTGACAAACGCACCTCTGCGCATGCGCGAAGCGCAGGCAAGCGATGG
>JAQFXW010005890.1:0-10131 GCA_034693945.1 Dendrobaena attemsi
GGGTCAGACAAACATCGCATCACCGCATCATCGCATCACCGCATCATCGAAAGAACGGGAAATATTGTTTAGAATTAGCTCGGGTCCGAAGGTAATGGGTTATCACTGACACAAGATGTATTAGCATTACTCCCATTTCCGTTTATTAGACCAGCGTTTTTGCCATGTAGGCCACAATGTTAAATTAAGCTTGAGCCAGTGTTATGGCTTTAGAATGCAGCTAGTTAGTCGTTGAGGCCCCCTGTCTCCGTCTACCTATAGCAACATCGAGCCTCCTAGATAGTCCTTGAATATGAAAACGTTTGATAGTAACTTCGTTGAAAAAAGGAGGCAAAGGTGTCAAAAACTGCCTAAACTTTGTTCACATTAATGGACGACCCTATTCAACTGGGTCAACGTTTGCATCCAGGTTCAAACACACGTGGTTGAGCTGAAACTTTGCCCTATAGACGCCATTGCGGCCATTGGGCATTGCCTTCTAGTATACTGAAATGAAGAAGGCATTGCACTGCAGAGCGGCATATAGGATGCTCGTCCATGCACGCCTCTCCTATAGTCGTCGTAAGTTCTGTCCCAAAGTCCTCTGATCGTCATCCCGTTTCCAGTTGCTTACGACGGGGGACGACTGATCGTAACGTCACCCAGAGTCGTTTGATCAAAAGGTTGTCCTTCGATGTTCGACGGATGGCGTCCGTCTTTTCGTTGGAAAAAGATTTAGTCCTTGATCCTAGAGTTGATGTCCTTGACCACGGTTGATTGGCGATTCAACCAGCTCAAGTGAAACTGACGTCACATCCGTCTGACCTGTTGACGACACGACGTCGATGACGTCCATTTCCGGTCTAGAAACAGAAGTTTAGCCGCCTTCCTGAACGTCGAGTACGAGCAGATCATGACGTAGAACGTCGCCGAGAAGCCTGAATGGAAGAGTAATTGCGTCACTTCCTGTCCGCGGAGGTCTGCCTCCCTCTCCGGAAGCTCGAATCCGATCATCTCACGCAGACTGTACACAGTCCGCGTCACGTGCGACGGAAGTCCGCAGAGAACCGTTGCGAGGGTGACGAGGGCCGCCATCTTGGTCAGTTTGACTTCCTTCCTCGAACACAGACGCGCCATCAGTAGTTTCTCGGCGCTACGACAGATGGCGTGTCGCCGCCCGATGTGACGCATTGTTATGCGAGCGTACAGCAGAGCGTACATTACGGTTACGCCGATGTACGGCAGTAGTACGTTGACGAAGAGGTCCAGCCGTGTTAACATGCGCATTGCGGCGAACGATACGGGGAGCGGGAGGCAGAGCAGACGATCGCCGAGCTCAACTACACCTATTCCGATGACGATGTTGATGTAGACAGAAATGGCGACCACGCAAACAGTGATGACGTAGATGCGCGCTACGAGCGTCGTGAAGAACGGTCGTTTGTCGTTTGGTCGCATGGAGGAGCGATTAGCGCCAAACGATGACTGGACGAAGACGCGGAGGAGGACGCCGTTGGCGGTGCTGCGGCCGAGCACCGCAGTGTATCGCTCCGCGGCCAGTCCGACCGTGTACCAGGTGGAGAGGAAGTTT
Source organism: Dendrobaena attemsi (assembly GCA_034693945.1). Taxonomy (NCBI): domain Eukaryota; kingdom Metazoa; phylum Annelida; class Clitellata; order Crassiclitellata; family Lumbricidae; genus Dendrobaena; species Dendrobaena attemsi. The sequence goes on from JAQFXW010005890.1 coordinate 1,571, forward strand.
GAGGAGAGGGTTACGAGGGAGAGGAGCTGGCACCAGCCCTCCGTACCGTAGACGTTCCAGCCGAGTTCCTTCGTCCACATGACCAGCAGAACGAGTAGGAAGAGGTTATCGGCTGCGGAAACAGCTGCGATGATGATGCTGCTTGGAAGGACCTTCATCTGAGAGTGGAGTAGAACGACGTAGGTCAAGGTGTTGCCGATCAGTCCGAGGGCGGCCAGGAATGGGGTGCAGTACCTGGAGATGATGAGCACATAGGGTACAGCAGAAGAGGAGCCAACCCCCGCGGTTCCGTTTGCCCCCTCGGTGGAGAGGGAGGGTGTGCAAGACAAGAGAAGGCTCGTTGCGTTCATTATGTTGTCAAACATAGTGTAATATTGATGTAGTATGACGCATTTATGTGGAGCCAGTAACTGTTTCCGGAGCACGCCTGATTGCTCGTTGGTCGTCTGAAAGCAGTTACGATTAAACATCTTAAGCAAATTAAAAGGAAACATAGAACCTATACTTATGTGTGATAATTGTGATTATCATCACCTATAATTATGATGATGATGATGATAATGATGATGACGACGACGAGGATGATGATGATGGCTTCTTACATCGCCCGGAGATGAGAGATGAATGAGGCAGCTTCCCATTGCCTTCGTTATCGCCAATTAAGCTTACGGGTATAAGCAACCGGTAGAAAGTCGTTACGCCGAGGCTTGAGGCGGATTAGACCTGCCAACCTTCGGGTAACAAGGCACGTAAGGGAACTTAATTATACCGCTACACCACCGTGTCCCTAAAAGCAGGAGCATGGCTTAACGAAGGCGCTTTGTAAATCATTGGAGTATTTGCGATAGGATCAAAGCGGGTATGACGGCGTTGAACAGCACATCCAGCGCTCGACAACTTCTTTGAATTCTGCAAATGGCAGGAAGTAGTCGAGCGCTAACGTTTTGATTTAAACTGACTGAAAATAACACGCAGTAATATATGATACTAATCAATATAATATGTATTGGGATATAAATTCTATGCTATGAGCGGCAGAAACGCTTGATACAATATGTAGGAGGCAGATTGCAAATTTCGCCGCTTGATGGAAATGCAAGGAGGCATAAAATTTATTTCAATTGCAAAAATATGGTCGGTCTCAATGCTTGAACGAAACTAGAGCTAGGGCCTAAAGGGGCTTTGGTAGCTCAGCCGTTTCTAGCTTACCTTCGATTGCTAGAGTGCACAGTAGGCTATCTATAGCACTGCTTTCTGAACAGAAACTTGGACAATAATTCGTGAAATATGTCAATGGTCGAATTTCTCAATAAACGTACAATTTTATGATGTTGAGTGTGCAGTAGGCCTGTACAGAAACTTTCTGGGCTAGCCTCAAAACATATTCGTTTTGTTGTTCCTCGGTAGCCGTGCCGGAGTGCTCTTGTGAGTTACTAAGAGGGCGCTATATAAATTATCTTATACAATACATACATTTTATATTAGATACTCGCAGAAAACCATTAGGGAGATGCCTACTAGCTGCCCCAAACATTTTGTTCAGAGATGAGGCCTAGTGGCCTACTAATTTGCGTAGGCCTATAGTTAAATTGTTTGCTAATAAGAATGAGCGTTACGCAGGCGTCGGCGCGAGACTCAATTTAAAATGCGTGACAGTTGCTCCAGAGTCATGGACGCAGTTTGAAAAAGTTACAAGGGAGTACAGAAGGACAAGGCCAAGGAAGAGAAGAAGAATGAGTAGAAGGACAATGACAAAAAAGAAGGAAAATATGTAGAAGGACTAGGACATTGAAGAGAAGAAGAGTAAGTAGAAGGACAAAGAAGAGAAGAATAATATGTAGAAGGACAAGGACAATGAAGAGAAGAAGAATAAGTAAGCTAAGAAGGACAAGGACAAAGAGGAGAAGAAGAATACGTAGAAGGACAAGGAAGGGAAAAGAATAAACAGGACAAGGACAGAAACACAGCCGATATTTAAACAGGAACTGATGCCCATAGGCAATGTCATAGAGAGCTACGACTCACAGATCCACAAAGGCTTGCACGGCCAGATATATTATTATATCTTGCTCACGAAAACGCATTTCATCTTCAGCATTCAAGACACGACAGCGATTGAGCTGTGGTTAATTTTGCCCAGCATCGCGATTTATCTCCGCTGTCTTCAATCGCATTTCTTCTTCTCCTCCAAGGCCTGTCCTATCCACCGCCGTCATGGCTGCTTGTAGCTAGGCGCCCTGGTAAAGACGTATGGCCGTGCTATAGGCGCCACACAAATTACGCTCCATTAGAATGCACGAAGAAATAAGAAACAACGAAACGGATTCTATAGATGCTTGACCGAATACTGATCTCTCGATTCTGACCTCACTCTGAAAGAAAGCGAACAACCTGTCGATGATTCTAATTTCGCCTTATTTAGAGTCGCTCTGTATCATATCATACAGAGTGGCTCTAAATTATTATGTTATAAGCATTCTGCCTGACGCGATCTGTATTCGGCGCTGAGAAATATCGGAGATTTAGATTTACCTTTAACAGTTATTTACTGGATGATTGGCCTCTGCCTTGATTTGTATTGAACATAAACGTAATCATAAAAAGCACATTTCGTAAATGTTTAAAAATTATTGTAGATGTCATATTGGCTCATCTCATCATGAATTTGCGCTATCTAAATTTTACAGTCAAGCACATTATATCCTATACTGTGCTTGAATGTTACAATTTACGTAGCGCGATGTCATCTTAAAGCGTAGCATTATGTAAGCTTACTATAGATATAGTAGACTTGCAGTCTACAGAAAGCTAAACTATAAAATATTTCGGTACGCGACGTTTTGGCGCGCCGTTTCGGCGTGACTGGTTCGGCGCGACCGGTTCGGCGCAGGTATGTTTCGGCGCCGGACGGTTCGGCGCTAAATGCAGTAGACTGCGTGTCATTTCACTTCATCCACCCACCCATACATCCATACAAGAACCATACACGAAACCAGTTTCGAAGAAAATTAAAGTTTAATGAGTAGGCCTAATGTAACGTAATGTTAAAAGAATGAGTAGGCCTATTACCTCATTAACGAGTGTTAATCTGTATAATAACGTCATTTATTTAATTTAGTCTAATTATTTACGACGTTATATAATAACACCCGGTAATTAGGCTATTCTAGTTAATCTTACGTCAATCGTGAGGCGTGGTAGCGTAGTGATGAATGTCGCCGCCTTGCAACCGAAGGTTCGAGTCCCACCCGCGGCGTAAGGACCTTTAGCAAGTCCTTCACTCACAATTGCTCAAGCGCTTCGGCGTGTTAAACTCCGACACATCTGCGTCTGTAGTCGGGACGCCTCTGAGTAGTAGTGGTCTGTAGAGAGGTGGTATAGAAATACACAAATGCAATGCAATACAATACAATGCAATGTACCTGTTATTAACTGTGAATAATGTCATAATTATATTGGATTATTAGTATATATAGGCCTACACGACACTCATAACGATGAGTGCAGACCTAAAAGAAAGAGTAAGAGTGGGCCTATTACCTTATTAGCGGGTGTTAATCTGTATATAACGTTTATAACAGTGTTCAACCCGGTATGGTCAAAAGAATATATATAATATAATACTCTTCTTTTTAACATTAGCTTATATTAGAATAAATTAAATAAGCGACGCTAGGCTATACACTTGTATGTTAACACACGGTGAGGTTATACTGTATTTGGCGCCGAAACGTCCGGTGCCGAAACGGCGGCGCCGAAAATATTTGCGTTATAAATGTGCATTGCAAAGGATCGACGTGGGTTCTACTCTCTGGAGTTCCTGTTGCATCAGTCTAAGTTGCCATCTTGAGTCTTTTTGTCTTTTTCGCCGGTCCTTTTTGTACTGATTTGGCGTCCGACGTGTACGTGCATGTAATGAAAGAGGAGCTTTTTAAATCATAAGATAAACAATACAATACAACACAATGTACAGAATGTACTCTCGTCTAACTTGTGTATGAAAACATCCACATTTTATACGGTATTCATTTTGACGTATCCTCTTACATATACATATATATATATATTATAATACAATATAATATATAGCCCTAAAGCAATTTTTTAAAATCCTGACGGATCATTGATACTTCGGGTCAAAAGAATATATATAATATAATATATATATATATATAATACACAGTATTACACACACATATAATATCTAGTATAGGAGCCTAATGTAAGCTTAATATACATAAATACATAAAAAAAATTAAGTTCCTACATTCCCAGATGTTAACCAACTTATTGCGCTCTGCTTACAGTGTAGTTATTTGTATAGGCATAAGATAAGATTTCCCAGCGTGCATTGCTCTTGGTCACGTGGTAGTTTTATTATAAATCGCCATCTATATATCTGTCTTCTGTTGTCTGCCAACTTGATCTGTCCGTGTCCACGTGAGTCTGCCTGATGTCTTGGTCCTTTTTCGGCTCAATATATCCGACTGTTATTCTTCTGAACATGGCGCTAGATGAATTGATGGTAATGGACGAAGGGATATTTAATCAAAGTGACCAACGCACAATGCTCTGTCTCTTCAGTAATGGACCGCACATACAAGCAAAATAGCCTCTGCCTTTTCTCCTACAGAACATCTGCCTAATTGCTGGATTAGTAGGGCATAGGCCTACATGGCCAACACCATATATTATATAATTCGCCGTAATATAAATCTCTGACTTTCCTCGCTCAATATACACTGGCGCTACATCAATCAGGTGAGTCATATCGAAAATATCCAATTAGATAATGGTATATATACATATACTTCAACGGTCAGAGGGGTGTGACTAAAAGAAGAAATTGTATTACTACATAATACTACATCATACATATAATAATTATTATACACCCACTGTTTTGTGTTAGATGATCTCTAAGACTTAGAAAGACCCTAATAGGGTGAAATAATGAGCGAGCGGCCAGTTGGAAGTACTGAGTTTGAGTGAGTGAGCCAGTCAGTCAGTAATAGAGTTATGCTGTGAGACTATGATAGCTAATGTACATGACATACATGTACATGTAGGGCTATTGACTACGCACGTATAATGTATGTATGTATGTATATATGTATGTATGTATATATGTATGTAGGTATTTATATATGTATGTATATATGTATGTATGTATGTGTTATGTGTGTATACATTGTATGTATGTATGAATGTATATATGTATGTACGTATGTATGTATGTATGCAATATGTAATGTGCGTATGTATGTATGTATAGCATTGTGATCTGCATGTATACGAGACTACATAATGTCAGATTACAAGTATAGACTACAAACACCAATATAGCTGGGTCTGAAATTCAGGTGAATATACATCTATGATACATCGTTTCATGATACTAGATACTTTACACGAATATCAGCTCCGACTGTGACATCTCATTTTATCTTAATATAGGGCTATGCACATGTTTTATTAGCCATACCTGAGACCCAATTATTATATTACTAGCTGGAGTACCCGGTGTTGCACGGGTTAAGAAATAAAGCAAACCTTAACCCTGACCCTAACCGACCCTCTCGACGCCAACCCTGACCATAACCGATCTTCTGCTCGGGTTAAGCGCCTATGCTTATAATAATCACAGTGACGTAACAGACATACGTTAATAGGTCTATTAAACTATGGCAAAAAGTAAGTAAAGTCCAACCACGGGCCGAAGGGCCATTGGAAGGGGCTCATCTCCTTTTTCTTGGCCCTGAGCTGGCAATGAACGAATCCCAAGTCCTGGACACGGGGCCGGTATATCGCAGGATTTGCCGTTTCTTTCCCAGCTTAAGTCAATGTTCATCTTCGAATATTAACACATAAGCAGAAAAAAGCAAATCCTGCTGTCCATCGTTCCGGATCCATTAAATCTGAGGGGAGAGAGAGGTGAAGATGAGATGAAGGAGACCTTTTATAAGCCTCTTATAATATGACCTTTGTAATCCTCTTATACGTCGAAGTAGCTGCTGATAATTAATAGAATGTGTCTACCTGTACAAAGGGCAGCCACCCCTTGAGGCACCTGTCTGCGTAGCTATACGCTCTATGTAAGACAAACATATAGTAGACGTATACCTAATGAAAGTTAAGGCGTCTCGAGCCCTTGCAAATGTCATAACATAATATTTGTAATTATAGCGACCCTCTGGTAAGTAATAATCAAAGGCGCTTACAAATCGAATAATAAGTAATGAGGCACGAAAAACGTGTCTGAAGGCATTTCCTGGTAGGTCTAGTCTATAAGGATATTGTACAGATGAAGCTTATGCAGTAAAAGGCAGAAGCATGTTTAGAGACACGGCCTGTATCAAAGGTCACATCGGGGTCGCATATAATATTATTGCTTTCTGTGGAATTTCGACGATTCGCTTCTTATAAGACTTATAAGTTCATAATTTTGAAAGTATTTATTTCCAACATGATGAATGATCTGGGTCTCGTTGGTAGGTTTGATCATTCTGTCTTTCATCGCAAGATGAAGTGTTGCTTCATGATTGTCTTTGTTCAACATGACGGCATACATGGAGAATGGTCCTAGATGTACACTCGGGTTTCTAAGGTCTGGGATGAAGGACAATACCTGTACATGTATCCGAGAAACACGACCAACTGTCTGGAATGACCTCCAACTTGCCCTTCGCTTCCTCCCTCACGATTCCTCGCTTTCATTCCATCGCCTCCTTAAGACTTTTCCTTTTGACCGGGCCTGGATCGGGAGCGCCTCTGAGTAGAGATCTTGAAGGGGCGCTATACAAATTAGTTTGACTGATTGGTTGATTGATTCAGACTATAGTTTAGTCTTGACTGTCAGAACAGTGTGGGATAAGTCAGACGGATCAGTGGAGCTACCTCTCGACTGTGCAGGCCTATAGTCACTGGTGCAGTAACAAGACGGCAGGCTATTCCACGAGCACCCGAGGGCTATAGACCGATCTGTCCTGACTCCTGCGTCATCTCCCATGTTCCCATCTTTGATAAACTGTTCCTCGGATGCTATCGACCGCTGGTCGTCACACCACACAATCGATGCATCGTCCACATTCATTCATTCATTCATTCTCAGAATCCACACATCGTACTTATTCGTGAGATCTACTCATAGGCGTACTCTGCCATATGGCTCGTGTTATGATGTTGAGTCCCATTGTGTATGAGAAACTTAGTAAGTAGCAAAATAGTTCACAGTAAGCTGGAAGCGTCATAAGTGGCGAGCACTTGCAAACGCCTAAACTAAGTGTCAACCAACGAATTCAAAATGACGCCTTTCAGTTTAAAATGTTACACACTGAATGACTTTTGTTGTGTTTGAAATATTTTAGTGAAATTTGGCATTTACATGTACTGTAAGTTTCAACTGCCTTTCAGTGTGTAAAATGTTATTTATAAATTTGTACTTTTGACAGAATTATTAGGAGGTCATTATTTTGGTTCACCCTGTATATGGGAATTCATAGGGTTGGGGTGAATATGCATGAATGGGTCCTACACTGTCGACTCATCCAGCTCCATTTACACTGATTTGCGTATTAATGATGAAAATAATATCCGTCTTATAACGAAATGCCTCAGTTTTATTTCATTGGCGCTCTAAACTTTTATGGCAGCAATAACCGTCAATTGGAATAATGATGTGTGAACAATAAATAAGCAGCTAGCCAACTTTATGGGCCAATAAAAATAATACTTATGGGATACAGCGGATAATTATTGTTTGCTGAAAAGCGATGCCTATTATTCAATAGAAACCAATATTTTCAATATTTTTATACAGCGCCTTTTATTATAATGCACAATATCCCCTTCTTATTTCGCGTCGAATTAATTCATCAACGTATCTTCGATATTTGGATTCCAGATTCCTAGGCCAGAGACACGGTGCCAATTAGACCTATGCCTAATGCCTAATGTTGATCTATGAACTCTGTTTGCTGTGTTGGATAGTTGGAGTTTTATGTGGTGACACTGACCTGCATATTATATAGGCTAGATTTGTTCCATACGACAGCATATCTGTAAAATTAAAATTTACATAAAGGCAGCCTAGTCTGTTACAAACTGAACACGTTTTATTCCTAAAGTGTGATCTAACCTTGAAGGATGCAAAACTCCTGATGTAGGCTTAATATATAATTAGCAGGATCATCTATAATATAATAACCGACCCAGTGAGATTAATGGTCCTACTTACAAGCTGAGTAGGCCTATACCTGATGCAATCCAATCTAAGCTAAAGCAGCTTATAGGTAAAATATCGCAGGTATTTCTGGGACACAACAACCATCTGAATCCTTGTCAATAAGCCATCTTCATCAAGATTTACTTGGACACACATCGATTTTTTTCAGAACATGACATTTTGTTCAGCGGAATAGGCATATTTACTTACTAGCCTACACGCTCGGTCGAAAAGTAAGACCAAATGCTGTGCAGTATTATCACAGTATATATAATTACACAGTACGTCGACTCACATTGCTGCCTGTTAACTAATGTTTGTTTCTAAAAATAGCTAT